>JTDE01000671.1:193271-211363 GCA_014338405.1 Paragonimus skrjabini miyazakii
CGGCCATTTACGTGACCCTTCCCCTCGCACTGATCCACAACCAGACACACTCCATAACCTTCAACGCCAGGTCTCTCAGCTGACACTTACTGTGAATAACTTAGCTGGGCGCCTTATGAAGGGTCGTCACCTCCCACGCATTCGATCCCGCTCTCGCTCGCGACCTTTCACTTCTAAATCTTAAGCCTCTAAAGTTTGCTATTACCATAAACGTTTCGTTGACAGCGTCCGCAAATGAACGAAGTCATGTGCCAGTCCGCCCCCTAAAGGAAATCCAAATAAGGGAAACGACCTGGCCAGTCAGTAATGGTGACGGCTGCCACTGGCCAAATCAACAGTCGCCTCTTCCAAATCCATGAAAACTCCACTGAACTCCGTTTTCTCATCGACACCGGTGCCGAGGTCAGCGTTATATCTCCAGGTAAATTCAAACGCGACCTCCAACCCGCGGAGTATAAACTACTGGCGGCTAACAATTCTAACATCGCGACCTACGGCCAACATCTACTGACGATCGACCTTGGACTACGACGAAGTTTCCCTTGGATATTTATCATTGTCGACGTTCAACCCGCAATCACCGGCGTCGATTTTCTTGCAAAATACGGTTTGGCTGTTGACCTCAACCGTCGGAAACTCGTAGACAGCATCACTACTTTGTGCGCTCAAGGTAAAGCCACTGCCATCAATTCGATTGGACTTCGAACGGCTTTACCAGAGGCCAACCAGTTTACGGTGCTGCTGGAACAATTTCCCGGAATTTACCAACCAACAGCCAATGCCACCGCGCCGAAACATGACGTTGTCCGTCACATCACCACCAAAGGACCACCCAGGTTTGCGCGTCCATGCCGGCTGCCTCCAGAGAAACTAAAGATCGCCAAAGAGGAATTTGCGGAAATTCTCCGGCTCGGAGTCATTCATCCTTCAAACAGCCCGTGGTCATCGCCTTTACACATGGTCCACAAGAAGACGGCGAGAGATTGGAAACCGTGCGGCGACTACCGACCGCTGAACAACGCAACTGTGCCGGACCGCTATCCTTTTCCGTATATTCATGACTTTTCCGTTGGCCTATCTGGGAAAGCGATCTTTTCAAAATTAGATTTGGTCAAGGCATATCACCAGATTTCTGTGACCCCTAAGGACAGCGCCAAGATGGCGAGACAACTCCATTTGACCTATTTGAATTCCTTCGTATGCCCGTTGACCTCAGGAACGCCGCACAAACATTTTAACGCTTCATCGGCCAAGTCCTACGTGAACTGGACTTTGTGTTCGTCTACATCGATGGCATACTGGTTGCCAGCAGCAACCAGCAGGAACATCTGTCTCACTTGAAAGCTGTCTTTGAACGTTTAAACCATTACGGCGTTACCATCAACACAACCAAATGCATCTTCGGTGCCTCTTCCATTGACTTTTTCGGTCATCGCATCGACAAAGACGGCATCAGGCCACTACCGGAGAAAGCCAACGCCATTTCAGATTATCCACTGCCTCAGTCCATCGAAAGCCTCCGTCGTTTTTTGGAGATTGTCAATCACTATTGTCGCTTCATCCCCAATTGCTCTGACGTGCTCAAACCACTGACTGATTTGCAATAGAATTACCCCCAAAAAGTTCGTCTTCACTCCAGAAGCCACCGCCGCTTTCACATCCGTCAAACAGGCCTTGGCAAACACCACATCCCTCGGCTATCTGAGTACCGACAAACATGCATGGTTGGTTCTAAAGACCGACGCATCCCAGTCTGCTGTCGGCGCTGTCTTGCAGCAAATTATAGGCAATGAAATCCGACCGCTATCCTTTTTCTCCCGAAAGCTACAACCTGCCCAAACGAGGTACAGCACCTTCGGCAGAGAATTGCTAGCCATTTACCTTGCCGTCAAACATTTTTGACGTGTTGGAAGGACGTCAGTTTACCATTCATACTGACCACAAACCGCTAACTCACGCTCTCAACACTTCGCCAGATAGATACTCCCCGAGAAAAACCCGCCACCTAGACTTTCTCTCTCAGTTCACGACGGACATCCGCTACATAGATGATCCCAGCAACCTAGTCGCAAATGCCTTATCTCGCGCGCACATTCACCACTTATCCACATTTCCCATCAATTTAGAAGCCACAGCGGTGGCACAACAAAACGATGAAGAATTCAGTCAACTGCGCTCTCATCAGTCCCTCATCAGTCCCGCACTGCGATTCCAAAATACACTGTGACATTTCGACCGGTAAACCTCGACCTAATGTCCCCTCTAACTACCGGCGAAACATTTTCAGTCATTTTCATTCTATCTCTCATCCTAGCATCCGCTCAACCGTCCAGCTAATCACTGACCGTTTTGTCTGGCCAAACATGCGCAAGGACCTACGTGAATGGACCAAGCATTGTTTATCCTGTTATCAAATTAAGGTACACCGCCACACCATCACCACATCTGGTAATTTCAGTGTACCTGACGCCCGTTTCAGACACGTTCACATTGACATAGTAAGCCCACTTCCACCTTCAAACGGTTTTACGCATTTGTTGACCTGCATCGATCGTTTCACACGATGGCCGCAAGCAACGCCCATACGCGGCATCTCAGCTGAGAATATCGCGCGGTCGTTTGTGGAAACTTGGGTATCCTCCTTCGGCGTACCTGCCTCTACCACTAATGATCGCGGTTCCCAGTTCACATCCACGTTGTTTCGCGACCTGCAGCACTTACTGGGTTGTGAACACTTCCGAACAACCGCCTATCACCCAGCATCAAACGGCCTAATGGGACGTTTCCACCGCCAACTTAAAGCCGCTATCCTTGCTACAACATCTGGCTCAAAGTGGTCGGAAAACTTACCGCTCATTTTGCTTGGCATCCCTAACACCATCAAAGAAGACATCGGCTGTACCCCGGCTGAACTCGTCTATGGCCCCACCTTACGTCTGCCAGGTGAAATGTTTACGGATGCTAGAACCACTGGCGAGATGGACCCAACATCATACGTGACACGTCTGAAACTACACATGAGCAAGTTAAAGCCAACCCCGACGAGGACCACCCCGAAGCAGACCCTAGTACACGAAAACTTGTTTACTTGCCCCTTCGGGTTTATCAGAGCTGACGACCAAAAGAAGCCCCTACAGACACCCTATGACGGCCCGTTTAAAGTGCTTGCACGCAAAGATAAATATTTTATAATCAACCGTAACGGCATTCGCCATTCAGTAGGCGTCGACCGCGTGAAAGTGGCTTATGTGGAACCTTCAGACTTGCCTCCTCCTCCTCTGGCTGTGACTACCTCTCCATCCCACCCACCTCTTCCGAACCAATCCATTCCACAATCCCCAAAAACACTTTCAGACTCCACTACTCCTGCTGAAGACGTGCAACTCTTTCATACCCCTCCACCACATACACGTTGCGGACGACCGCATAAACCTCCTGTCCGTTTTGCAGACTACTCAGGCTAATGTGGTTCAACTTTTTGAGCGTTTTCATACCCTAACTAACGCTCTAAAGTGGGGAGTCCTGTAGCGTCTTGTACAGCATTTTGGACTGCATAATTTTCATTGTTTTTCACATTTTTCACCTTCTCCAAATTCACATGTACACTCGTTTAAATCATGAGTTGATTCAATGAACAATACTAAAGAGTGACTTCCAAGGTCGCGAGCCCTGTGTTCTCTCTCTGCGTTCAGTGTTGCGTGTCTTCGAATTTTTAGGAGAGTTAACGGTTAACGGAATCCCCATTTATTTCAGCACATTTCCAAAATCATCGGTCGAATGGAATTATCTCCATTGTGACCTCTAAAGCTACCTGGGAACTATACGACGGATCGTATCTACTGGATACTTCATTCAGTGTGGTGGAACTCTAAACGACGCACCTTCACGAACTACTGTGAGTCAGTTGTGTCCATTTTGTATCACTTTTCGATTTCGTGTTCCCACTTGAACTGTATATAACGTTTAGATCCACTACAAGTGGCCTTTTTTTCCGCTTTCAGCTCTTTGCATGTGGTACACCATATTTCGAAGCGTTGTAAATAGTCCTCGATTTCTCCCGACGAATTATGAATATTGCGAATTTCAAGTGGGCAGGAATCCATCTTAGAAATTTACAGAAGTCCGCGACACCAGTTGTGGTGGTTCCAGGAATACACAAATGAAGTAGTTAAATTAGCTCAACCCCAAGTCTAGCTTCGACGCAAGAGTAATAACAACCGAACTAAGCAAAGCAGGTTATGTATCTCTCGAGCGCAACTGTACAACTTATATTCAACAATGTAATAAAACAACAGTAATGCGAAATAGGTTTATTGACAATCACCACGACAACCATTGCGCCATCCGCGTTATTGGCTCTCAACAATAGTGTAGTGGATCTAAACGCTATATACAATTCAGGTGTGAACACGAAATCGAAAAGTGATACAAAATGGACACAACTGACTCACAGTAGTTCGTGAAGGTGCGTCGCTTAGAGTTCCACCACACTGAATGAAGTATCCAGTAGATACGATTCGTCGTATAGTTCCCAGGTAACTTTAGAGGTCACAATAAAGATAATTCCATTTGAACGATGATTTTGGAAATGTGCTGAAATAAATGCGGATTCCGTTAGCCGTTACCTCTCCCAAAAATTCGAAAACAAGCGACACTGAACGCAGAGAGAGAACACATGTAACGTGCAAGCCGGATGTTTCTACGCGGGTTGTCCTTTACACTTTTGGACCAACTGTGGGGCAATGTGGAGACACCAGGGTACAGCGTTCTTCCAAAGTAGGGGTTCCAACAAGTCCTGCAAAAGGAAACAACAAGAAACGAACATGAGCCAAAGGCTCAGTAAGCCATGCACACGACTTACACAAACAATAATTAAAACGGCGCCGACAACACAGCAGCACGCCCCCTCACCAATTTAAATTCAACTAGTGCGCGCCTGCTGGTTTCGGTCGCACATTACACACAGGGGTCGCGACCTTGGAAGTCACTATTTTGTATTGTTTAATAAATCAACTCATATGATTTAAACGAGTGTACATGTGAATTTGAAGAAGGTGAAAAATGTGAAAAACAATACACACCCACCTCCTCACCGTAATTGGCAAAGTTGCGTACAGTTCGGTGAAAAACTTGTCATTTTCCGATTTACCGATTTCTCTTCCTTACGAATCCTTGAAGAAACTGCTGTTTTCACATGTCCGACCTGTAAACTTTGAAGCAGCTGAACGAGCTAAATTTCATACGTACGTGAGAAAAGAAAATCAGGACATCAGACAGTTTATTCTCAAAATTCATACTCAGTCTGTTCGGTGTAATTCCGAAGACCAATTACGGACTCAATTCTGTGACCGTTTGGTTGATGGAATAAATTTGCGCGATCTACAACATAAGCTTTTGCTGCTTACGAATTCCACATTCCAGTCAGCTAGAATACTATGCCAGCAGTATCAAGATGTCGAAGCTGCTATGAAAGATGAATCGATGGTTTTATACAACAACGTGGAACGATAAGAAGGTCAGCAAAGGCGGCTGTCTGAAAAAGTAAATAATGGGAATGCAATCGATGCTAATCGTCCTGCACCTAATTTAGATACCACCCGACGGTGGAACAGCTGTAAGTTGTGTGGTAGCAAACATTCTCGATTGACTTGTCGATTTTGTAAAGCCAAGTGCCATAGGTGTGGTAAAATCGGGCACATTTAATCCGTTTGCCATAATTCAAAGTCCTCCTTCACACATTCCAGTTGTGACGATGATAGTTTGAGTTCGTAGGGTAGTGTACATGTTTTCATATTCCGCTTTATTTTTATGCACAGTTTGCACCACTTTTACTTGTACAAACTGAACATCACTTGTTTGAATTGATTCTGCTTAACAATACACTTTTGGTGCGCGCGTCTCGTCTCCTTGGCGTTCTTGCTTCATATAGATTGGGGTTAACTGTAGCGAGCTATTCGGCTACTGCGTTTTGAACTGAATATTGGCATTTATGCCTTTGTATTGGGTTAGTCACCTACAAATTGGTGAGCCTATGTATTGACTTTTATCACACGTATTGCTTATTCGACAGCCTTTTTCGTGATGCTAGTTCCGAGGTTCGTACACCCAGGGTTTCCACAGCCTTATATTAAAACGGATCGGAAGTCACAATGAGAAGACGGTGAATCTGCAAACAGACTTTATTTATTTATTTACCCACCATACACAAGCTGACTTCAACACAACGAATAAGGGCGCTAGGGAGCTGGACGTGAGACAATCTCCAGCACAACCGCACGGCAACCGCCAGAGAGGACGAGTGTCAACGGAAATTCCAGTTGACCTCCAGGATTCAAACAAGCGTCAGCCTGGTTTGGCGGCGTTCCCAACGGTAGTAGCTAAAACATTGTTATCCTAGTGAATGTAGCCTACAATGATAGAGATGGCGCGGATTCCTTCTACAGCTAAGAGTAAAACTGCGATACCTACGCCAACACATTAACTTTGATGCAAGTGGTTTGTAGTAAATTTACATTCACAAGGTAACGTGAATCAGGGCGGTGGTACTAGGGAGGTAACTCTCACGTCACACGGAGTTTAGGATTTTGGGGACGTCGAAGACAATCTCACTACAACTTCTTCCTATAGTCCTCCCAACAAATCTATCTTTTCTCTCTTCATTACTATGCATTCTAATATTGAACAGGAAACGACTTCCTCGGAGAATACTGTCATGATTAAACTTCCTGAGTTTGGCAGTGGAGACCCAAGACTGTGGTTTGTACAAATCGAAGTTATTTTTTACTTTCGATGAATCCAGTCGCAGCGCATCATGTATAACTCTGTCGTCGCGAACTTACTTGAGACTGTGGAAGTTGCAGATATAATTTATGAACGTTCAGCCGATAGTCCGCACAATGTCATCAAATCGGCCATTGTCAACAGGATGGCAGCTTCTGATGAAATCAACCTCCGCAAGCTCCTCGTCGACGTCGAAATGGGAAATCGCACCCTTTCAAAGTTGCTTCGACACATGACTTGGTTCTCGAACAAACAGACTGTCAGCGAACCGGTGTTGCGAGAGGTGTGGCACCAGATCCTCTATCGCGAACTCCGCCACACATTGTTTTGGAGAAGGACACACCGTTAACCAAACTAGCAGAGTTGGCCGACCAGGTACATCAGCAAGTAGCTCAGTTGCAAGCGACTTGCAGCAGCAATACCCTCCAGCAAGACGTCGCAAACCTGAGAGAGCAGTTTTCACAAATGTCCTTGCAGCTAGCCACCCTGACGAAACTGCTAGCTAAGAAACGGTCACCAACACTCTCAAAGTCCCACCCACGAAGCAGGTCGCGCGTACGACAGTTCGATAGGAATGCGTGCTATTACTATCGTCGAGTTGGCAAGCGTGCACGTCGTTGCAATCAACCCTGTTCCCTTCGGAATGGTCAAAATCAGACAGGAAACGACCAAGCCAATTAGTAATGACGACGGCTGCCACTGGCCCTTACTTATGTCCCCTGTTTTATGTATTCAACCGTTCAACGTCTCCCAATTTCCTCATTGATAAGAGCGCTGAGATCAGCGTTATTCCACTCACTGGTGACAAACCTAACCTAGGACCGGTGTTGTACACCCTACAGGCCGCCAAATAAACATACGGAGAGAAATTACTCACTCTCGACCTTGGTCTCCGTCGGCAATTTCCCTGGACGTTTACTGTTGCGGATTTACAACAATCAATTATTGGCGTTAATTTTCTCACCTCCTTTGGACTTGTGGTGGATGTGAGAAGTCGGAAACTGTTAGACAGCACAACAGCTCAGTGCGTACACGGGAAGGCCACATCGATTAATTCATTGGGATTACGTTCGACCCTACCAGACAACAGTTTTGCAACTCTGCTTCGACAGTTCCCACGTTTTATCAATCCATCAGGCTCAGTGTCACAAGTAAAACACGACGTCTTCCACCACATTACCACTGAAGGACCACCTACCGTCGCTCGCCCACGTCGGTTGCCACCTGAGAAACTCAAAATCGCCGAAGCTGAATTCGAAAACCTTCTGCGACTCGGCATCAACAAGCCCTCCAGCAGCCCTTGGGCCTCACCCTTGCATACGTTACTTAAGACCTCGCCCGGCGACTGGCGTTCGTGCGGTGATTATCGCGCTTTAAACAGCGCCACCGCTTCAGAAAGGTACCCAATGCCTCACATCCACGATTTCTCCATCGGTCTACATGGTATTACCATTTTCTCGAAGCCCCATCTGGTTTGAATATATCACCAGATTCCCGTGGCCCCAGATGACGCAGCAAAGACGGCAATCACCACCTCGTTTGGACTGTACGAGTTCGTCCGAATGCCATTTGGGTTGCGAAGTGCAGCTCAGAATTTCCAGGGGTTCATGGACCAAGTCCTCCGTGGTCTGCCCTTTGTGTTTGTGTATATTGATGACATCCTGGTGAAGAGCAAGGATGCACATCAACACATGTTACACCTCCGTGCAGTTTTCAAACGCTTTGATAAGTATGGTGTAACTCTAAATCCGATGAAGTGCGTTTTTGGAGTAGACTCCATAAATTTTTTGGGTCACCAAATGACTCCTGACGGCATTGAACCTCTGCCGGAAAAAATCGCTGCCCTCAAAGATTATCCACCACCACAAATCCAGAAAAACCTGCGTCGGTTCCTCGGCATTGTAAGTTATTACTGTCGTTTAATCCCACATTGTTCGGAATTGTTAAAACCCCTTACGGTTTTGTTAAAGGATAATCCCAAACACTTCATTTTACCACCTTCGGCTAAAGCGGCATTTCTCGCAGCTAAAGGCGCGTTATCACAGGTGACGACTTGGACACACATGCGTGTAGACGAAGATTCCGATCTCATTTTACAGACCGATGCATCTTAATCAGCTGTCGGTGTTATTCTGAAACAGGCGGTGAACGGTCAAGTTTGGCCCTTGTCATTTTTATCCCGTAAGCTCCAACAAGTTCAAACGCGCTATAGTACCTTCGGTCGCGAGTTGCTAGCTATTTTTCTTGCCATTAAGCACATTCCCCACGTATCGGAAGGCAGACGTTTCGCTATCCTGACGGATCACAAACCGCTTATTTATTCTCTCAACACCAAGCTCGACTGTCAATCCTCGAGAGAAATTCGACAGTTGGATTACATTTCCCAGTTCACAACGGACATACGATATGTTGCAGGAGATGAAAACACCGTCGCTGACGCCTTGTCCAGAGTTACCTTACATAATCTACATCGGACTGGCACCATTGATTTGAAAGAATTACCGCGAAAACAAAACAACGACCCAGAGTTGCAGCAGTGTCGCATCTCTTCTTCTCTCAAACTTCGGGAGTTGCCTCTAACCAACTGTGAAGGCACAATCATATGCGACACAATGACAGTCAGCCCCCGTCCATTTGTACCAGTAAACTCCAGATGCTCCGTTTTTAATAGCCTTCACTGTATGCCTCATCCCAGCATTTCTGCCACCGTCAAGCTGATTTCAGACCGATTCGTATGGCCGAACATGTATAGAGGCATACGAGAATGGGCGAGAACTTGCCTTGATTGCCAACGCAACAAAGTCCACTGGCATACCATCACGAACCCCGGCACACTCGCTAATCCTGACGCACGTTTCAGTCATGCCCACGTTGACATAGTCGGGTCATTGCCGTATTCAACAGGTCATCGGTATATCTTGACGTGCGTTGATCGTTTCACCAGATGGCCAGTAGCAAAACCTCTCCCCAACACGAATACCGAAACAGTTGCGCAAACGTTTATGGACGGGTGGATTTCAAACTACCCAGTAAACACATGGCCGATTCGGCCAAGTTGGCCAAGAGTAGGCCAGGTGTTGGCCTGTCTTTTCTACTCCACTGACCAACCAAAGATGAGAAACTTTGATGAATGGCTCGTTATCATGGGACTACTTTTGTGGTTGAATAATGATAACGAATAGTCCGAGAGTGGTATTTTTCCCTGCAATGAATAGATATCTGACAACGGAATAGATGGTTGCCATTTGAGGATAAATTTTGTTCATCCAGGCTAGTTCGATAGCTCTGGGTCATTTGATTGTCACGTGCCTCTGGTTTGGTCGCTTTTCACATTTTTGTTTTTTGTGATGTTTTGCGGATAATCTTAGATAACAATATGTCATGTCACTCTTTATGTTTGTGTGATATAACCTGCTTTTATTCTTCATTGAAGACATGCTACAAATTGGCCTGAGTACAAATTGTCACCTGGGTGTTTGATTTTTCGCTCGTCATACACCCTGAAATGATCCAGTAAACAAACTTGTGATGCACCATGAGTTCCAGGCGAAGGCTGTATTGTCATACCACTATATATCATCAAATACGGAGGAAGCATCTACCAATTGGCATCAGTTTTGTCGGTGCTTCCTCCATTACTATCCCTGCCACCTTGGAGAATGAAATTATTCCATCAGAGATACCTGGTAGTCTTATTTTGATGTTTATTTTAGATTAAAGATGACGAAGATGACCAGATAGTGAAGGATATGTGTCCAGTCTCATCTGTTGGGGCGATACGCAATCCGCACGGTTCATGTGAGTTCTGTGGACAACCTATCCAATTGTTATAGTGAACATTACGGTAACAGCCGCATCTATTCCTGACGCAGTGAGATTATTCTCCATTTACGCGAAGTCTCTCACGGCCGCTGATCTGAAGCTTATCACGTTATTGGAGCCGCTCGTTCCTGAATTACCTTTAGATTCGAGAGCTATGTGTAACACTCCAAGAACGTGACCAAAGAAGATGGTTCTCAAGGGTGTGCACGTGCACATTAGACTCCACAACTGCCTACAAATTGTACATAAAAAGCACTAGCTGACAGAGAGTGACCGCTTAACTTCGCAAGTTGACGTCGATGGACTGCCTCTTTTTGATTACCCAGGCACTGTTAACCCACCACACAAAATTCGTATTATGTACCTTGTTTTATCCAGGTTGACCAAAAATATTTGGATAACCACAAATAATTATATCAAAATGAAGCGCGAAGATCTCCGAAACTACTGCCACCACCGGGATACATCTACCAGGTAAAAGCGCACCTCAGATTTTGACTTCACACGTTGGCAACTTTTAACGTAAAATCACTGACGTGAAGTGGACATTTGTCAGAATCATAATCTAACTTTAGGTGCCACGTAGGGGTTTACAATGCGTGTTTCGCATAAACTTGACTTCTGATGTAGTGAAGCCATATCTGTTATAAGTCTTGTTGATTAGTGTTATATGTTCTCATCTCGGCCACTTCCTTTTTTCTTCAGGCTTTGCTCAATTTGTATTTCGCGTACAGCATGCTGGATATGAAGATGCCGTTAACTTCAACGGAAACGGTTATTAGTTGCTTATACTCTTTGAACTTTATCAATTTTTTTATGAAATATAAATATACTTCGTTTTTAAGCAGTAGTTTTAGTCTCAATGTTAGTTTTCACGTGTTCAGCGGTTAACTAGAAAATGATTACGGTGATGTGTTCGTCTTGGGAGCAATTTGGAAATATATTCGATTCGTCCATTGTCCATCTCCATATCGGTCCACGTTAAGTGATTTGAAGGAGTTCGTAGTAAACGCTGCATTACAATAATGATCCTTTAGAAGAGATCCATTTGCGAAAAATCTGGACTTCGGCTGGATTCGAATCAGCGACAGAAACACCATGCCCGAACGCGGCAAGCGCTCTATCAGCTGAGCTACGAAGTCACGCCGGAAGCTCAGAAATTTCACATTTGGACCTAGTTACCCACCCAACCATCCAGCCGAAGTCCAGATTTTTCGCAAATGGATCTCTTCTAAATTATCATATCTGCCAAACTACTTATCAGTAACTGAATGTCAATGCTCATCGGTGGCGTTGGTATTCTCCAGCGTAAACTGATCGAGAAATCCTGCTTGAACAGTCAATCAGCTGGATCATTTGGTGGATTCCATATGACAGTTGGTTGGGTGGGTAACTAGGTCCAAATGTGAAATTTCTGAGCTTCCGGCGTGACTCTGTAGCTCAGCTGGTAGAGCGCTTGCCGCGTTTGGGCATGGTGTTTCTGTCGCTGGTTCGAATCCAGCCGAAGTCCAGATTTTCCGCAGATGGATCTCTTCTAAATCATCAAATCTGCCAAACTACTTATCAATAATGATCCTGTTAAATTGGCTTGACAATTTGTGGTCAGATAAGATCAATCGCTAAGAAGAGAAGTCTGCGAAACTTACGGAGTAGTGTCAGTAGGTCGTAGGAGTTGGATGACGTAAGTTTCGAACTACTCCAAACGCTGAAGCGAATAACTGGGAATGTAAGGAAAGTGCCGTTAGCGCAATTGGTCTACTTGGATCCCACTCTAGCCTACTGGAGTCCAACTCTGGCCCACTCCGATCCGATTCTGGCCAGAGTCGGACCGGCTATGGATTTCGTTGCACGCCTACTCGGATCCGACTCCTTACCAACTCCTGCCAGAGTAGGCGTATTTACTGGGTACGGTGTTCCAACGACTATAACCACTATTAGATGTACACAATTCCAATCAGCGCTGTTCAGAGACTTTAGCCGGCTACTGGGAGTCGATCACTTCAAAATCACTGCATACCGTCCGGTAGCAAATCGTTTGGTCGAACGCTTTCACCGTCAGCTAAAGGCCGCTTTAAAAGCTCAACTATACCCCAGCATTGGACCGATCACTTACCACGTGTCATGCTTGGAATTCGGTCGACTGTTAAAGGAGACATTGGTTGCACAACCGCAGAATTAGTTTACGGAACGACACTTCACCTCCCTGGTGAATTGTTCTACAAGTCGAATGCCGGCCAAACTAATTTTGATGCTACCACTTCGTGCAACAGTTGAAGTCATCCATGGCGAAAATCCGACCCCAGTCCACCAGGTTAAACACCAAACAGGAACAAAGACACTAAGATCTTGACCTTTGTGGTTTTGTTTTCGTTCGTGTTGACGCTGTGGAAGCCCCATTCCAAAACTCATATTCCGGACCATACCGCGTGATTAAAGGATTCCCCAAGTTTTTTGTGATCGATCGAAATGGATCTCACGATACAGTAAGCATTGATAGATTTAAAGTTGCTCATGTCGAATCTCACCTAGATTTTCCCATCGCTCCTGACGTCGATCCTACGCCTAGTGAATCGCAATGCACCCAGCCCATGTCTAACAAACAGCCCGTACCTCAGTACAACCCGAAAACCCCTGTTGATCTTCCACGCACTCGCTCAGGCCGAACGGTCAGATGGCCAACAGTTTTCAAAGAATATTGTGCTTTCCATTTCTTCATTTTCATCGGGCGTTTTCGTTCCTCTAACGCTCTAGGAGGAGAGTTCTGTAGGGTGTTACACATACTTTCACATTCCCGTTTATTTTTATACAGAGTTTGCATCAACTTTTCTTGTACAGAATGAACATCACTTGTTTGAAATGATTCTGCTTAGCAATGCGCTTTTGGTGCGCGCGTCTTGTTTTCTTGACGTTCCTGTTCCGCACAGATGGGAATTGCCTGTAGCGGGCTATTTGGCTACTGCGTTTTGAACTGAATATTGGCATTTATACCTTTGTATTTGGTTAGTCCCCTGCGAGTTCTGACTTTTATTCTATTGCTCTCGCTGTTAATTCTGTTGATTTCATCAGTCACATTAAAAAACCTAACTAGTTAATAATTGCACTGAACATCCATTCATTGTGGACACTCGTGGCCTCGAGTCATTTATCCCTGTTCACTTTGTAAAGTGCCCGAAAACGGCAGTAATAAAACCTTCCGAAGTTTCTGTCACTTGACATGTTTTAACACTTCTTGACTCTTGTCACATAACATTTTTTGATGTTCATCCTAATGTAACCAGTTGCCAATGTTTGATTATTGATCGTGGCCCATCGATCATTGGTTTGAAAAATATGAAACTGTTGAAAATTTCTGTTTCATTGTTCTCGGATGCATTTTAATCACAGATGCGCAATTTACTCCTTCAATGTTCGAAAGTTTCTGGCGTAATGTATATTAAACTAGTTTTGCTCGAGTTCAAAGGCAATCCGTTTGGGCTGCGTGAACCTGTCGGGAAAGCGCTTGACCAACTTGTGGAAAAAAGGATATTCACACCCTTGCAATCTTTGGCTTGGGCTACACCCATTGTGATTCCGCTTAAACGTGACGGTAAAACGCCTCGAATTTGCGGTGATTACCGACTCACGTTCAACAGGTTTCTTTCGCAGAGGAGTTTTGTAACAGCTGAACCAGAGAACATTCTGCATCAATCACATGGCTCAAAATATTTTGCCAAACTCGATTTAAAGGATGCATTTTTGCAGATTCCACCTGATGAGGCTTCCAGTGCTCTGACAACCATCAATGCTCCTTTCGTATTGTTTCGGTATAATGTTCTGCCCTTCGGTCTAGAAGTATCGCCTGCTGTATTTCAAGATGTTCTGAACACCATTACTGCCAACATAGACGGTGTTTCCATTTACCAGGATGACATCATTGTGCATGCGCCAACCATGTCTAACCATGATGACCGATTGTATGCTTTACTCGAGCATTTTTGCTCCTTAACCGTTGTTAGTAATTCTTCCAAATGTATTTTTGTTGCCTCCAAGTTCTTATATTTAGGGTTTCCCTTTGATGAGAATGGTTATCGTCCTGATCCTGATCGTTTTTCACTTCCGTTTAGGGTATCCACTCCAAAATCTTTTGATGAGTTTCGTTCTTTGATGGGTTCTCTTCAGTAGTACTCTCGATTCATTCCTGGCTTCGCTGACAAGGCAAAACCCTCGTTTGATCTTCTTCCTCAAAATAATTTCGGTTTGACTGATTTACATGAAGCAACTTCCCGAGTTTTGTTAAAGTTTTTGTCTTGATGCAGTACCGAAATTCTGAATATTCAACAACTGGAAGGAGTCCAGCTAAGCTGTTCAAAAACCGTGTCCTTCAAACCAGCTGCATAGTTTGGAATCGGCTGAAGTTGCATACCACTGTGGCAGTGACCTCCGATCATCTTGAGGAATTGTCCTCCCTAATCTGGCTAGTCGAATGTGTCGCATACTCAGTTTAGATTATGGGTCTGTCCACTGAAGACATGTCGATCAACTTGCGTATAACTCACACATTTCTACCTCTGTAGTTTCTGTTATTAATGTTGATGTTTCTGAGTTTATTCCAGATTCAGGTACTCCGGTTGAAGGTGCTGTTGAGAATGAACCGCCAGAGTTGCGAAACTCTGAACGCCTCATAAATAAACAATGCAAAAACTATAACAATCCTGACTCTCATTTAATCTGTGGCGTATGTGGTGATTGTCACTAAACCTACTTCTCATCACTGTTGTTTTAGTACATTGTTGACTATAAGTTGTACAGTTGTGCTCGAGAGACAAATTACCTGCTTTGCTTAGTTCGGTAGTCATTACTATTGCGCCGAAGCTAGCTCTGGGGTTGAGCGAAGTTATCCACTTCATTACTGTATTCCTGGAAACATCACAGTTATTTATCCAGGAAAGCAGCACATGGATTATGCGCTTAAACATGACAACAAACAAAAACATTCATCTGCGCACGGTACTGGACCCATGCCGTCACGGTTGTCACAGGCGCCAATGCTCAGTTCCTTTTCGTTCCTCCACGTACCGCGAACCATTTCATACGACACCGCACTTCAATGTGTCCTCTTGTACTTTTCCCGCGGCTACTTCAATGTCAAAATCTATTTTCTGCTCCCCACTATTCAATGTCAGTGATGTGAGTAGTATCGTACGATCGCCTCTCCTCACTACACTCTTTCCCCCGCGGTGATTGGTCCAGCTGCATCAGAAGCCGTTCAGGTTCTCTTCGTTCTCTCGACGACCTGCGTACCGGCCTTGGGGATGTCGATGCTCCCGGTGTGCATACTCTTCTGATCTAAGTGTCATACCATTTACAAAGCTAGCTTCCGTGCAATTGACGTTCATTCTTCTCATTCTAACTCAGATACACTGGACCACGGTGGTCCACTACTACATACAGTTTTTTACACTTTGCCAGGAATTGTCTGGATCCAGGTTCTGTTTCACCTGGACCCCGCCGGTCCCTGTATTCAACCTTCGAACCAAGCACAGCACTTCAACCCAATAATCTCGCGGTTGACTACGCCCTAGAAACTTCCTGCGTGTTCACCAAGTTGTCGCTGGCCACTCTCCATGCTTCTGCCAATTCACGCGTGCTCATCCATCGGTCTCCCCATAAACCAATCTCCTTATCGATTTGCAGGTGTGTCACGCGTCCGAACATTAGCTTGAACGGCTATTTCTTCGTTGTCCCTTGTGGTAGACAGCGATGGGCCAACAGAATCAATGGTAGTCTTCCTCCCTAGCTCCCACATTTCGCCATCAACGACTCCTTGATTGTGTGATCGTTTCTCCCCGTCAGTCCATTCGATTGAGGATGTTATGGCGTCCTGCGAATTTCCTTGATTCCCGACCGCTTCAAGCAGTTTCGAAACTCTTCACTTTCGAGGCAGGAACCTTGATCACGCAATGTACTTCCCGGTATTCCATGATCCGCAACGAAGTGTTCCATCAACATCCTGCACACAGTGCTTGCACGCTGATCGGGTATAACGGCTGCTTCGATCCATCTTGTAAAGTGTTCCTTCATGGCTATGATGTATTGGTTTCCGGGCGTGGTTGCTGGTAAGGGGCCCATCACATCCAGCGACCATAATTCCCCAATTCAACTGACCGGAATGGGTTGTGTAGGATAGCGACTGGGATAGGTAGTGCTCTTCAGCAGTCGATATTACTGTCATGCCCGCACATCAGTGTTGACATCAACCTTCATTCCCAGCCAGTATACCCTTTACCTCAGCATTTCATAAGCTTGATGACATCCCATATGAGCCAGCTGATGACATTCTTTCACAATTGTCTGTCTCAACTCCATAGGTATAACAGGCACATTTATTCCCTCCCACAGTTGGCGCATTAAAACCCCGGCACTATTTGACCGCAAGTCTGACCAACGCATTCTGAAGGCCTTCATTTCTTGATTCCCCTCGCCCTCTGGCGGTTGTTCTTTCGACAGAAGGTTGTCAATCACTGCCCGGTTTGTCGTATCCATCCTGTGTTGCTCGTCACTTCCTGGGATCGTTCGCCACTTCAATACTGTTAACTCCGACCATGTTCTGGTGAACTTCTTCCATGAGTTGCGTTCAGGACAGCGAATCTGAAACATATTTCTCTATTCCGTCTACATGGCGAATTGCGAGATCGTACTCCCGTAATTGCGACGCTCAACCCGCTAGGTTTCCTCGGATGTCCTTCACTGATTTACCCCAATCCAACGGCTTGTGGTCGGTCTCCACAGGGAAACGTCGGTCGAGCAGGTACGGCGTTCATTTTTTCAATGTCCGTACCACCGCTAAACACTCCTCCGTAAGTGAGTAGTTTCGTTCAGCAGGACTTCGTACACGACTAGCATGTTCCACCTCACCGCTTTCCTGTTTCAGTGTGGCTCCGATCCCCGCATTGCTAGCATCCGCTGCGATAACAAAGCCCCCTCCAGCCACTGGCAACTTAAGGGTCAGTTGTCTATTCCTCATTAATTGCTGGGTCTCGACAAACGCTTGATTAACCTTTACCGTCCAGCGACATCGATAATTCTTTAGAGTCTCGTATAATTGGCTTGCGGGTTCATTGAAGTTTCTGATGAAACGGTTATAGAACCAGACGCGACCGAGAAACTATCGAAATGTCCTCTTGAATGTTGACACTGGAATGGCTTCGATCGCCTGCAGTTTCTCGGGCGATGGTTGAACCTCACCCTGACCAACATTGTGACCGAGTAGTACTACCGTTCGCCTCGCCAGTTGAGACTTTGAACCGTTGATTCGTAGGCCAGCTTGTTTAACCTTCTGCAGCACAGCTGAAACACGTCTTGTATGTTCCATCTCATTCGCGCTGTAGATGACAATATCGTCTCCATAGGCAACAGTATTGTTCAATCCGTCAAGCACCTTTAGCATCGGTCGTCTGAATGTAAAATGGGCACCTGACAGTCCAAACGGCATACGTTTGAAGTGATATAGT
>JTDE01000672.1:17426-36491 GCA_014338405.1 Paragonimus skrjabini miyazakii
ATACGATACCATCGAATGGGGCTCACTGGATTAGCGTATATCCGAGACCACAGATTCTCTGGATATTGTCTTGTTTGAGGGTCGATGCGTTTTGGATTTTTGACTGGCTGTATACAACGTGAACATCGAGATTGTTTGCAAGGATCTTTATTTGTCCTGTACCTAGATAGTCTGAATGGAACTGTCTGAAAACAACCTCACAATAGTTTGCATCACATTCAGATTAACACACAGTATATGAGAGTCACTGACATATAGTGACTCATGATGGGAGTGATAGTGTTTCGGTTTTTCAAAGAAAGTTCTTGTTAGTTATCGATTTCAGACGTCGGAGTTGGTCTAATAAACTATTAGGTCCCTCACCGCAGCCTTAATATATGCGGTCCTAAAAGAATTGCGTGAATGACGTTCTTGAGTATGTGATGGGCATCACTATTGAAGGGAACAGAAGCAAATATCATGCCTCTTCTGTTACTTTGCCTATTTATGATGAGTTTTAGGAATGTGCCTATCTTGTCGAGGTCCTCTATCCGACGGTACCGGATACTGCAGTTGTAACCAAAAGAAACTGTTATCCTGCGCTTGAGTTGCTGAATAAGCGAGAGTATCTTTCTTTGAGGCAAAAATTGATGCATCTGCCTGCGATCCATCTGTACAACTATCAGTGGGCCTACTGCATGCGTGGTCGCTTTTTTCTATCCGTCTGTGAAGATGTGTGAAACGACGGCTCCGGCACCACAACCGGATGCTTCTGTAACGACCGCTGCGTTGGGCCAAAGTGAATGTAGAGTAGGTCAGAACTGTGCACGGACTTGGCTTGATGAAGAAGCTTTCGTATTCGTTTTGATCATGTTTTTTTCTTAAGGCCCTATGATAAAATGTTTTGTTCTGACTAGTGGGATATATCTCGTTTCTCATTGGCGCATTGGTGATTTCTCTCTTCATCCCATCCCTATTGTTAATTACTTTGTGTTCTGTAATTACTCCACGAATAGTTCCATTCAGTGATCGCGTATACTTTTTTCAAAACTTCTTGTCTCATTCGAAACTACAGATAGCAGAAAGTCACATTTGATCACCAATATTGTAAGAACAGATAATGGCAAACGAATATGACCGGCCGTAAACAAATAACCAATTAAGGGGCGATAAATAAATGAAGACCAAAACCATAAATACGTCAGTTAGAAACGAGAAATGGCTCCCTAGTCAAAACAACAATTTATCCTTAGGTCTTTAGAAAGAAACTTGGCTCTGACAACGCTCTGCAATATGACGTCCCTCTTGAGAAGTTGAATGGGCGGCATTCGAGCTTGGTACGTTGCCCGTATAACTGCACCGCATTGACTGCTGGGTCCAATGCCTACTCTTGTCCATTGATGTAGGCCTAGGTCTTATTGTTATAATGTTCATGTTCGGATGGTAGCCGTGTTTATTGGACATGAACCCCATATAGTTAGTGGATCGCAAAAAGAACTCATGCTTATCAATTCAAAGATGAAAGCCGCGATCTTGGTTGAGTTGCACGGTCCCTATGTTCCGTTCCTAGAATTTCTGTGGCATGCAATTCATGATACTAGTATCCTCCAAATTACCGGCAGCTTTCGGTGTGTCTGTAAGTATTGCCGTTGTTGTCTTGATGTCAGATAGGTATCAGTCGTACTAATATACTCGAGGATGCGTATTATGGTTCACCAGTTAATTGAACCTTGATACGACTTCCAGTTAGATGTTGGATTTCGTAGGTATGGGTTTAACAACCGAGAGCTATCACGAAAACGGATGCACATCATTGCTCTACCAAACGCATGCATATTTGTAACGAAATGGATGAGATCGCCCATACGTAGTTGCAAGTTTTTCCCACATGCAAATCGACGAGCCCAAGTCGTCCAGACCGGTCGAGCCCCGCCAGTTGGGATTGGCATCGGACACATAATATGTACCGTTGCCTTTGGACCATACGTAGTTGATCTTGTAGCTGGAATGTATCTCCGCAAACTCTTATAATTAAGCAAGCAGTTTGTTACACCAACCGTCTGCTAAACGAATACCATTATTACTACTATTTCGAGGACGTCTTTTATAAACACTCTAAATGCGACTCGTTGTTTAGTTTCGTACCGTTGAATTCCTTTTCCAGCTTCGTCACTATTTTGAATGTGTGAAAGTCAGATTGAGTTTAACTTCAAAATCCCGACTGTTGACAATATCTGTGTGCGTTGTCACCATTTCACATCATCTCACCTGTCACTACTCACTCGGGAGTTGCTTGTGAGTTCACAAAGTGTGTCCAACGTGTCTGGTCTGCTCTTAACGATTTACGTTGAGCAGTGTAGCAACTGACATTTTCGTTTCTGTAGCGACGAATTGATCCTTCTTTGTAACGCGACCATCACCGTTTCATTCCGCGGGGGTGCACCCGGATGAATTAACTATGAGCGTTAGACTAATGCGTCACGAAAGTTGCAATGAATTTTATAAAATTCTTGCACTCCCATGAATCTCAAAGTAATCGGGCAGTTAATGACGTGTTTTACGTTAGTGAGTGTATAACGGAGCGGGATAACGTGGTAACGCCTTTGACTGAGCCTGGATGTGGTGGTGACTTAAGTTCTCTGATCAACATATCCCGTTCTCGGTTACGGGTAGGTTTTGACCGGGTCAATTAAGACAGTTCCCCTTCAAATGCTCACGCCAACGTTTTTGGCACGTTTTTTCTTTATCTCCTCAGCTATTTCGTCGATAGACAACGTACACATCAGCCCCCTCTATCAGGTCATTGACTTGAAAAGTGAACCCTCAAACCAACCGCTTAGAATTAAGCTAAAGATGTATGTTGCACCATTAACGTCGTTGTTCTGTCTGCAATCCGAAATGACTCATCCATAAGGATTCTCATTATATCCGGACGAACATTCACGAACTCGTTTCAAATGCATCGTAGCTAGTAAAGTTATTATTAGTTGCCATAACTTAAGTGTCTGAAAGTTCTCATCTTTCCAACGGTTTGTTATTTTCACGAACAGTGCTCGGTAAACTAGATGTGTTTCAAATGCATCCGTGCTCCCTTTCTGATACCTGCTTACAGGCCATAGTTCGACCCCTTCGCTTACATGATGCTGATGTGATCATTAGGATCAGCTGCTTCCAGATACTTCTTTCAACCCCTTCTGATAATGTGGTGGGTGCATGCTTATTTATGAGTTAATCACAAATGGCTGATTTATTTTGGTCTATGGGAAAATTGAATGCAATAGCTTAAGATTATTGAAAGGGAATTGTTTTATCTAATCATCTAGGAGCGTTGGTTTTGTATAATTAAGTGTAATATAAAAAAGTATTCTTATCTACTCTACACATGCCATCCTTGCGTATATGATTTTCTGTGGGTACGTTGATCACTCACCAGTCCAAGACGATCACTGCATTCGTCACGATGTTAAACAGTCACGCCGATGTCGCCAACGGTACCGGTAGATTCTTTACGTACCGCGCCTTTGAATCTACTGCTGCCGAGTTTTCACCCTTGAAACTTTCACCCGCTCCTCCTCTATATGGTCCGGCTGAGGCTCGGGTCCTCCTAGGATCTGTAGTCTCTAACGCGCCGTGAAAAGTTTACCTGAATAAAGTTCCATTAGAGCTGCTCCTTGTCGTTATGGCTTCAATTACCTGTTTTAAGATGTACGTTCATCCACTCCTTTGGAACCTACTCTTCGCCTTAGTCACGGAAATTGGCGACTTCGACTCCCTCCATGTCTATGCGGAGGTAAACTTCAGTGATCGAATGGCTATGTGACGCCCCACGATTTGTAGATGAAGTTGGCTCTGGTATTGCCCATTCTGTTAGTACATCGTCCATATTTGGTTGTCATACGGGAGTATTTGTGATGTAATCCCTCTGTAGACCAATATCTCCTTTTCCATCCTCAGGTTGTGGCTGTGTTAGATGTACCTCTCAAAACATTTCAATACAACGCTTGAGTCAAACATTCTAACTCACAATCCGACAGTGGATCCGTAGTTAGATTGCTGTTGAGGTAACAGTAGCCAATGCTGCAGTTGACACCTTCATCGTTATCGTTAATCTGAAGTATGGACATAATACTTACATCCAAAGAATGCTTAAAAATAGTGCCTTATCCGTATTGATTTCTAGTTCGATTTTTTGCTGCGCAATCCTGAAAGCACGGTCGTCTGCTACAGTTCTCCCACCGTTGTAAGTAAACGATACACTTATGTCCATAAACAGCAACTTGCGATTGGTCCAGGGACGCAGCAACAAGCTACTGTCGGAATCTATTCAGTTTAGTAAACCACCACCTTCGCAGTACGGAATGACTGCTGAAAGTACTGTATACAGATATCAACCTAAGCAAGATTTGCAGTCAAGATGCAGATCCGCTTCACGTCAACGCTAATACCAAAATTATCAAAGGTTAATTCGTACAACTGTACCGTTTTGTTCACGTCATTAAACCTGATTAGATGGTACTGTGGCTCCAACCGTCGCCTACTGCAACAAAGACGTGAGGTAACCCGGAGGGAAAAAATTACCAAAGAAGATAAAAAATGGATAGAATTAAGCTAAGCTGAAAAGCTAGAAGTGTTTTGAATGCAGGGGTGCTATTGGCTGTGGTGTGTTGCCATCTGGGATACTGTTTCCACTCATTTGTGTGGTCACACACACAAGCGTTCGATCAAATTGATGAAATTACTCTAACAGTCCACCGTGCCTCGTAGTGCGTGAAGTTAAGCGTCTTAGTGGTGTCCCCGTAACTGAGCTTACAAAGACCGATGACGTTTCGGGCACTTATTGGATTTGACGAACCTCACAAACCTTGCTGTTTGTACTAAGACCCCATCGGAAACTACACCCCTTTTCAGGCACATTAGTTTCGTCACCTCGGTATTCAATAGATTGAAGAGAATTCCGGTCAATATATTGTCTACGCAAATCAGGTTAATTTTACAATAGCTCTCTGATGACCACTTGTCCCTCTCGTTTTTGATTAGAAGTGTGATCAGCAGTTCAGCAAACTCCAGTCTGAGTTGTGCATAGTCTAACAGCAACCATCATTGTTGAACAGTCTCGCCAATAATCTGTCTTCATCAGCGGGTTGCTGGTTTCGAAGTTTCTAACGACCTTCAGCATAGATATCAAATCCAGATGGATAGCCGATATTCGCGACCGGTTGTCTGCTCCATGGTAGTTGACCGATTGAACAGATCAGGAAGGTAGTGAAACCAAATGGCCGGTCTGTATGGCGTCGACTCGAGAGTGTCGATCATCTCATCTGTCTGGATAACGTCATCTCACCAACTTATAATGTTGCTGACGAGATATCAACGAGGATAGCAAAAGCACGTAATTCCTTCCTGTCCAATTGTATCATGGACGACGTTCCCGAAGGTGCGCTTGAAGAATCCAATGAGCTTGGTGTTTAACTTCTTCCTGGCGCTAGATTAACAGACATGAGTTATGCGGATGATACTGTCTTACTTAGCCCCTCTGCCGAAGACATGCAGACCATGTTGAACAAGGCGAGTGACCGGACTGGTTTGTATGAAATATGCTTCGCACCTTCAACGTGCAAGGTGCTACCTCAAGACTGTGGCATTTCCACCCTCGCGTTTTTTTCTGCCGGTAATCCGCTTGGGACTGTGGACAGTCTTGGGTTGCACCATCTCGTCAGCCTGTAGTAATATTGCTGATGCGACATCAGCGAGGATAGTAAAGACACAATTTGCTTTTCCCAACCGGCATTATCTGTGAGATTGAAAAGACGTTCGGTCGTCGCTAAAAAGAAGAGTATACAGTGCTTGTGTGCGTTCTGTGTTGCTCTTTGGTTCGGAAACGTGGCCTGTTCTGTACAAAGATGTCAACAGACTTGCTACGTTTGATCGTCGCTCTCTCCACCAATTAACCCGCGTCATGTGGACTGTTCGTGTGAGTAGTTCGACCGTTCACCGGCGCGTATTCCGGAACGCTCGGGATGCGCGATCATTAGGTCAACTAATCGCGTTACACTGCCTCCTATTGTTGGGTCACGTACTCTGCGTGCCAGATGAACGTTTATTTTACCAGACATTAAATACTGAGACCACCAGTAGTTGAGCAGAACCGCGTGGTGGTCAAGCAACAGCGTGGTCACGAAATATGAAGACCCTGCCTGCTCTACTGAGCAAAGTGGGTAGGTGTCGCCTGTCTGACTGGGGTCCTCATGATCATTCAAATCACCTATTAGAAACGTTAGCCGAGATGGCAGTGTGCCACATCCATACCATCCATGTCATTTCTAGTTCCTCCGTCTAATCCTGTTCTGTTGTTGTTGTAACGCAAGTTAGTACGACCTCAAGCTATCCCGACTGATTGCAAAAGACTCAGCAATGAGGCACGACAACAGTTGTTTTGTATATTGTCAATAGGACATTATATATGAAATCAACACAGCCACCGGCTTTAGTGGCTTGGCTTCTTTCTTGACCGACGACTGTGTTGATCACTCCATGACAGGTTCCAGGGTTGTTGTTCGGTTCATGCTTATGTCCTGTCTGGTGCACTTGTTTGACCTTTCGATGAGCGCCGTGTTGCGTGTCACAACTGAGATCATTTTGTCTCGAGCCGTTCGTGACAGTTATCATTATTATTATTGCTCTCATTAGTATTACTCTGACCTTCTCAGCAACATTTCTTTTAGAATCATTATGCTTCCTGAACCGCTGTCGTTTGTAGTGCAGGAAAGGCGTCCGGTTTTCGATTAGAAGCAGGGTTTGCGGTGCATGCGTTCGTTCACTTTTGTTCAGTTGATCTAACCCATTCATGCGGAAGATTCATCCAGACTCGGCATTACAGCACTGCTGTCTTCATTAGTTGACCAGCATCGAATGGGCTGATTGTGTGAGCAACGTGACAGTCCGTCGGCGCGTGTTTTAGAAATGTGACCGTTAACCGAGATAATGAAAATTCACAGTTTTCACTGACTGGGTCAGGAGTTCCATATATCGACGGAACGTCCACAGTATCGTATATTATTCGGCTTGGTTGTTAATGGTTGAAAGAAACCTCGCGGTCTATGAAAGCCTTGATCATACCACTATGCAAGGTTGGTAGGTGCCGTTTACGCTGTTGGCAAGTTTGCGACCATCCACACTGCTGTTCGAAAGCACTCTTTTACATAATGGCGTGTCGCGGTTCATGACGGGCATTTATCCGTAGTTGTTGACTTTTCTCCGCGAAATTCCATCGTTTTTCCTCTTCTTCTTTCCTCGTATATGTTTATTTATTTGTTACTCTACGGACCATTACCAGGGCCAACGACAGCCCGAGCCATACCACCCACAGGTATGGCCCAAGGCCGAAAACAGTAATGATGTGGAAGCCAAACATTTATGTCACAAGTGAGTATGACAAATCTGTTGATTATACGGCGACCGGTTTGTTAAGAATCTGGGCTCTGGATGGGTTCGAATCCGCAACAATAGTCGTATACCCCTACATGGTTTGTGACCTGCAGCCTGGAAGTTTCACATTAGGACTGGGTTACCCACCCAATCCACTGTGTTATACGGAACCTCCAACTGATCCAGGAGGTGGGTCGACATGATATTGTTATCTCGGACAACCAATACTGGCATTCACCAACGTTACTTTTGAGTAGCTTCATTGTATGGTGTTGTCAGCCTGTGTGTTTAGCGTTCTTTTTCAACCAGAATAACAAAGAAGCTAATATTTCTTAGCGAGGTTTAGGCGTTAGCCAAACCAATGGAAAATCGGTTACAATCACTGTCTATTTTGTGGATGAAGGATCATGCTGAGGCTAATTTTACCGATTCTAAGGAATGAATGCAAGATGTTCATCTAGACGAGACCTCCTTAACTCACAAAAATGGAGTTGCCATTTGATCCAACCGTGAAAGAAAACGGAGGAAAGATATCATGTGAGAATGAAATGACACATCAAATAGATAATGTCACTAACAATACGGAATCACGAATTCGTCGTCTAGCAGTATTTTCTCAACGGTATTTTGTCAACGGAGTATTACCTGGAGAACGTCACGAACTCTCTTGCACTATCAATGGTCTCTTTAGTTTTGGGCTGACTCAATGTTTTATCCACGAGGCGTCCCAATCTAATGAATTCATGCTATGAAGTGTCGATGAGCGTCATGCAATTGTTTTCTCATGTCTTTATTGTATGGATCACCTATCGCCGTAGAAATGCATGACGACGTCGAATAAAAAGTTCGTTCTGATCCTTAAATTCTGGAACTGTCGCCTCTGGCCTTCTGATCTGCAACAAACGGACCTGCAATTTCAATTACACTTGATCCTGACCCATCGTGATCCACGTTTAATTGATTCCCGCGCATCACATTATGTGTACCTGACCATGTTGCGTTGACGTTTGATCACGTACTCGAGCACCTCATGATTACCCTATGTAAGTTCTTGCTTTTGTGTCACTGCTATTCAGCCGAGCTCGAATGTTTACAAATACCAAACTATAGATGACTCAGAGGTAGGACATACTGGCTCTGTCCTCGTTGATGTCGATTTACAATGCGTTCATCTTCTTTCAAATTAAGCTAATCAACACAGTAGGCACTTTTTTAAAATGAGAGTTCATCATTTTCTTCTACAATTTCCTCTTAATTTTCCTTCATTTTGTACCACCCGTGCATAAGTCCCCGTAGCAATACCCACTGTTTCCAGTTTGACTGCCTCCTTCTTTTCTATTCACTGACTAAGTGCATACTGTCTTTCTTCATCCCACACATATGCTCTCTACTCAGTCAACTTCATGTCTCTTTCCGGTTTTGAGTTCACTTCTTAACTTTGGCTTGGTTTTACAGCTGGCTTTTTCCTTTTCGAGTCTCTTACTTCTGTTCCGGTTAGATAATAGTTTATTTTGGACAGTCATCTGACTAACAAGTCTAAATGGGTTATAGCTGATGTACCGCCTTCCGGGTTTTATCGGGTTCCAGTTATGCGTAGATGAAACCGAGTGGTTCAGTATGAGTCGCGTGTGGTACATATATGCACAGTTGTCCTGTCTTCCAGTACTGTGACAACCTCTTCCGACGCTACTGCTTGTTACCTACGTTCCTGGTTGCCCACATCTTGAATATTTTGACTTCCGTCTTGCTTAGGGCTTCCACAGGTAAATATTTGATTGAGTGTACAATTTCCAACCTGGTGAGTGACAGTCCTTAACCTTTCTTCAATGTAACGGTTGACGCTTTAAATGGCCTTGATCTTAAACCGTTTCTTGACTGCTTTGCAACTCCTATAAACTTCTGATGACTTCGCGACATTTTGCAGAGCACACCTACCCAATGCATATTTATACCCCATACCCATTATAATACGTGAAACCCATGCTTCAGTAATTAAAAAGGCCGCACAGAGAAACAAACTCTTTGTTTGTAGGAACACAACTACTCATTAAGAACATCACTGGATTTACCCACGTATTATTTTTGACAGTATGTCTAATCTCATGTGATCGCTCCCGAGACGTCAGTGAAGCTCTGTATAACCAAGCCGATGTCAGAATCTATGTCCCTCTTATCGGTCGTATACATTGTCCACCCGATAGCTGCTTCCAACTCGTCCCTGATCGAACAAAAGTGGGTTGATATTTACAAATCGGTTTTGCATCGCGGTTGCCTATGTACGAAGTCGACCCTCTTAATGACATGTTAAAGATGTTGCTTCCCAAAACACGTTAACGAATTGCATTGTTACTTATTAGATGCTTACATCACATACATGTAACGTCACAAAAACCGTGTGTACTAAAATCTTGTAAACTCTGTACTTCAAAGACAGGTTGGTGTCACGTACACGACAGATAGTGTGAACAGCAACTGCCGTACAGTTTTTATCAACTAATTTTATCTGACAATTTATCACATTTACTCCAGCTATCTACTTAAGTTCCTTTCTCGATCAACTGCCAGCAGCACCGAGGAGCACAGACACACACTCTTGTTTGCAAGAACAAAGAGTTTGCCGGAACAGCAATTTGTTGCTTGTTTGTGTACGTTTATCTGGCGTTGTTTTACCAAACAACGTTTTTGTCGTTTTGCGCTTTTCGGATAATGATAAACTCATCGCTTCCACTGTTTAAGATTTTCCAGAAGTCTATGGTCATTTGGACGGAGCCTATCTGGGCACTTTGAACTATGTACCGAGACATCGCTTACTGTTTCAGGACGATGTACTGTCATGTTCGTCAGTTTTGGTTCACAATACTACCTTCTTTTGTGACCATGACTTGATTGGGTAAGATGACACTCGGTCAGTCTCGTAAGTAGCGTGACTGTCTTTCTTCGCTAAGATATTCTCCAGTCTACTGTTATGCACGTGCACACACAAATATTGTTGTCTGTAATGATGTTACAAATATTATTCCTGTGACCTGTTCGTTCTCAGATATTCCACAAGTTGGCACGGGATATTCGACAACGCCAGTTGGCTTTGTCCCAGCGGCCCAAACAGGCCACAACCAAAAAGCCGCGCAAGCGATGTACGATTTTGTGAACCCATTGCTCCGCACGCCTGCCAAAAATCCACCGATCAACCGTCGTGCATGTCGTCTAAAGCACGGTGCACCTGGCCGCGCACCCCTCTCTACCCGTTCGGTTCTCGTCCGTTGGAGCATCCCTGTGCCCGGTTAATTCTTTATTGATTGCTTGGTTCACATTTGTGTCTTTTATTGATCCCTTGCGCGCTCGCTCGCTGTCTTAACTGATTTCCCAGGGCATCGTTGGGCCTTTGTTTTCGTTTTTCATATTCTCCGCCCAGCTTCATTCACATCTGTTCAATGTGGTGATCGTTGTGTGTGTGTGCGTGTGGCTTTTCTTGCATACACGTCCCCAGTCGTCTTACCTTCTATCACCTCGATCCACCGCTCACTTGCTTTGCTCCATTCCGTTTTCAGTTTCCGACTTGCCCGCTTGGTATCAAATAGACAATTTAACCCCTCTCCGCTGCAATTTGTTAATCACTCTTCAGCTACGTGATCATCTCAGTGTATTTGTACGTATGACACCGCATGTCTTGGTGTGGATCGCATTTTGCAGTGACTACTCGTCCCAGTCCGACTTTATCGGATGTCCCAGCACTCCTCACACGATTAGATTCTGTTTGATGTTTGTGTCCATTTTTGGTCCTCTACATCCAACTGAGCACTGTCAACCATAATTCCATGCACCGATTTTGTGCTTTGTTTTGTTTATCGTCATCGGACATGCTATGCGAACCCTTCTTAGCGTCCAGCATTGTTGCTTCTGATTCTCCACTACTATAGCGGTGCGTTTCTTTTTTTATCACGAAGGCTTTTTGTCGACTATCTTTCTGTTATATTGGTACGACAGCGCGTTGTGTATTCACGACCAATTACATGACGGTCCGTGATATGTTGACCAACCTGTAGTGTGATTCGCCAGAGAGTTGAGATGTGAATATCACATTGACAAGACCTATCGGAGCTTATAGACCCCTAGGGTAAAGGATATTAACCAAGTTGACCGAACGACTACCGACGTTCAATATCTAGCGTACCTAACTCAGGATAGGTTGACAGCGTGTGTGTACTTATGACAGGTCATTACAAATGTTCCTCGTTGGTATCCTAAATGGAATGGACAGATTGACTAGGTTCACTTTCTGTTGGTAAATCAAGAGTCAAGTTCAATCAGACAAGTTTGGTATACAAACCACAAAATGGTTCACAATAAATGAGCTACACTGACGTGCTCCTATTTGGACATCGCATTTCATGATTACACACCATCACTGTTAAACCAACTGACGAAATCGGAACGGCAATCGAAATTTTGACAAGAATATCATACCCGGCCAGATAGAGTCACATTCAAACTATCTCACCAATAACTACACCGAGCTGAATCACGTGGTTGCCGATTCTGATACGATTATCTCTACTATTCGTGACTACGTTTAGAAAACCTAGCAGATTGATCCAGTCCCCATATGTAACTCATGATGGCAAACACCTTGTAGTGATGGAACTGTTCCGTTTCATACACTGAGTATGCTTGGTTATATCGATGCCAACTTCCAAAACAAGTCCCCTTGACTATTCACATCCAGGCAAAATTAAGTCTACTCATTTTTCTTACTATCTAATAGATTACCTAATAGCAACACTTATTGTGTGTCTGTGTATCATCCCCCAGGACAGCGTAATCACAGATCAGTGTTCAGTTCGAGCTACTTGTCATCGCATGCATTTGGAAGCAAACAGACACACATAAGTCACGTGACTGAAAATTGCATAATATTTTACAGATAGTTTTGTTATCACTCTTCCTAGATGATCCGTTTATCGCGTCTAGCTAATGCGTTGCACTAACAGAGTCTTAACTACTACTCGTCTATTCTTACTCGGTTGATAAAGACAGTCCTGACAAAACCCCAAGACCATTTCCCCCCTGTGGTCTCTCGGAGGATGCTAGTAGGTCGTAGTCCTTCCATTTCACGTTGTGACCTCGACACATGGTTTCGGTATGTTCCTCACAAGTGGATCGATGTGGGTTGGGTTCGGATCACGTCGGTCTTATTTCAAAGCATGCTCAAATCCATCGTGGAGATGTAGATTCTTATATACATGTTGAGTAATCATGGCCTAGAAGTCCTCTTCCATTGATCCTTGCTCAAGTCTACTGGCGTTCTAGTCTGACGCTTATGCACAGCGAAAGAGAAACCACACTTTTATGGTATGGAATGTATGTATTATGTTCCTATACGCATGTAGCTTGAAATGATGTAGCAGCACGCTGAAGTAACGTTTGCAGAAGAGCCAAACTATTACATTTCTGAACTCGGTAAGCTTCGCTTCTTGTGACTTGGTCCAACTGGTACTAACCTATCCTCTCTGGCTATTTCCTTTCGCGACAGAACTAAACAAATCGACCTCGTATTTTCGATCTATGCTGAACAATTGCCGAAGCTGAATAACTAGCGAGCATAACTCAAGATCCTTCCGTTGTTCACATTGTAACGTATGTGAGGTCATACGTTCGGATCAGATGTTGTCCTATTCGATACACAATCATGCATACGTGTTGTGCAAATGAAACTATTCTACACCCATCGGAGAGTGGTCTCACAGTTTTGTCACAATCAATTTGTGCGACTTTTCATCAAATTGCCAAGACAACACAGGCGTCGAATAATGTTCCAGTATTACGACTCCGAAGTCTCTTGAATCAACTATTGAGTGTATTCACAATTTTATTGACGGATGTATGTCTGAAGTAGCCACATTAGGATTAGATATTTCGTAAGACCATGCACACTCTCTCTGTTTATGGAGGTCGAATCGCATGACCGGATAACAGATAACCTGTCAATCTTCTGAACTGAACGCATTGCTTTGAGGTAGTCCTGAATCAAGCATTTTGTAAACAATGCGTTACCCCATCGCCCATGAGTTAGACCACATGAGTATGCTTTAGGCGTATTTTTCATGAACTATGTGACATGCGGTATGTGTAATTCTGTGCATTAGCGCAGAATTCCGTCTGTTGATTGTTTGTCGATTCAGGCAGAAACTACCCGAAACAATTTAACACACATGATTCGCGCGCCTTCTCATAAGTTTGATTCCTATACCGTTTTTGATGTGTGCACATAAATACACGTAGACTGCCTTTCAGACTTGCGTGAGAGGGTTAGTGACACTGGACACCTCCGTTCGTTAAATTGCCCAACTTTATGGAGGTAGCTGTTGTCCTTGACAAACAACCATTCCAGTTTGGTGATGTTTGCCACTTAAAGTTTTGAGATTGCCTGTAAGGTGAACGAGGTGAGATACCGTGTTATCTGGATCGAAATTTGAATTGTCCTCATCCAAAAGTCAAACGTCCGATGGAAATTCGGCTCCACTAAGGAGGAAGATACAATCAATAGACACTGGTGAAAATAGATACGGGCCATTTGGGCCCCAAGCCCCGTTTCGTTTGGCGACAAGAGAACGAATTGAAATTGGCTCCCAGTTTCTAGGAGTAGTAACATTGTTGAGCCGCATGATACCAGACCCTTATCATTTTGACAAGCAATTGTTTAAAAAATTTGGTGGAAACCGAAAACGTGTGACAGAATGCACATCAAAATACCATGAATGGAGACTACCAAACATAATTTGTATTCTCTATCCTTGGAGACATCCTTTCAGCGACATTACAAGCTGATAATGGGATACCGCCCAGGTGGGTGAAACATTCACCAGTCAGGAGTGGTCTGTCTGCAACTACAGACATGATGTCGAGCGCCAACCCAAATTTTCAACAGTATTCTACATTTTGAAGGCGCAAGCTGCGCACCATACTGTTGGATCAAAAACGGACGGACAGACAGTTTTGTGTTTACACCCACGTATGCTAACTTAGGCCAGCCGGTCACACAGTATACTGACCAATCATGTGTACAGGTGCTTACCGTGTCATCAGTTGGTTGTTGATCGCTTGACTTTGGCTATTCATCTGATATATGCCTGTGTCATCTAACTAATCAATGCACACTAGTTTTCGGTGGATGGTGTTCCCCATTCTCCTATGGGACGTTTTAACATTTGTTGACGTGAGCAACTGAAACAGCATTATTAAAACTCACGTTGCAGCAGGATCATATTGAACAACGGCGGTAGGGCAACACCATCAGCATGCCCTTTGAAGCAGTAGCAGACAAATGTTAATATTTTTGGGTCATACAGCAAAACTAACCGCCCTAACTACATCACGTACAGCCGAAATTTCGGAACCAAAGCTGAAGGAGACCTTGGCAACCAGCGTTCATGAGACAACAGTGTGGCATCTTCGGCGTTACGAAGACATTTCTTTTGTCGATGCATCCCTGCTGGACGAGGTCACCAAGTTTGTCTGCTGATGCACAGGTTAGGTGCGGCTGAACGTGCACAATGTTGTAACTATATTCTTCTACAGAATTCTCGTGACTTCACTCCAAATGACACTGTTTCAAAGCGTCGTTCCATTTTTGGTGAAAGAACATCTGTGTTTAACATTCGCCACAGTTGCTTGAAAATTTCTTGTTACGCTACGGAAGACATGGTAACTTATGCTGGTGGAGTAAACGGAGAATGCGAACGTTTTCAATTAAACAGATCTCGGATTCAAAGCTCTGATATTTGTCGCCGGTTTGACATCTCCAGAGAACGTCGATATACAAACACGTCTTTATCAAAACTGGATCCCTCCGCAGAATTTTCATTTCAGAAATTAACGGCGGACTAGATGCACCTAGTGAATCCTGAACACAAGTCACAAATGTTTCAATCGACTTTCTATCCCAATGACATAGCATCAGTTGACCGAGTTACAGTGAACAACCGCTCATCATATGATGGTTCTGACACGCCTTCTGTTATGCAACGACTACCTTCCACCTGTTTGCTTTGTGGACAGTGGCACTTCGTTTGATTTTGCCCGTATCACAGACGTGTGTGCCAACATTGGGTTACAAATGATCGCACTGCTGGCAATCAACCCCATGCTTCCGCGTATGCCGCCAGTCCATCCTGGTGTTCACCACAACGAGTGATATTGTTCAACGACGGAAATATGACTGTTGAAACTGAAAATCACCAAGCGGCGCTGCAGACAGATACTGCGTCGGATATCACAATCGGTTCTCGTTTAACGTGGACTAATCTTGGTAGGCCACTGTACAAACGGAATAGCCAGGAACGTTAGTGAGCACCAAATCCTCCTTCTCGTGTATCTTCTGTTTTCGTGGTAAATGTGACCCTGGCGTTTGTTGCATATCTGCCAGCAATCACCTGAATCTTCTGAGTATAGACTGGATAGAAGAAAATGAGCTGTGAAACGTGCCGTTCAATTCCGTTTGTGACGCACATAACATTATTCATTTGTCGGCATTTTGTGACGTGTCTGCAGTCTCCTGTAACCTGCATAGTGATATTGTTCAACAGCTACCAGATAAGTTTCCAGATGTTTTTACGAACAATTTAGGCAGATGCACAACTGTTCATAGAACCAGATTTTTTGTCACAAGCGTTAGGGGCTGAAGTAACCGCCTAGAAGCTACAGGAGTGTTGACAAAGGTGAACTGCCCTTCTTGGACCGCCTTCTTTTAACTGTAAAATAAGCTGACATCTGCGTTCGACAAGGCTTTCCAGACAGCAGTATCCACCTCCTGCACCAGAAGACCTATTTGCCCTACTCCGTGGTGGCAAAATTTTCTCTTTGATTTCTCTGATGTATACCTTCAAGTCGAGGTAACACATCGAGGGTTGTACTGCTACAGCAGACTTCCATTTGATCTTAAATGTGCACCAGTAATATTTCAGCAAAGTATGGATACTATGCTTAGTGGGTTTGCATTCGTCATTTCATACATAGATGATATCATTATTGTAAGTCCTCCATCAGAAGGTCACAGAATACGATTGTAACAAGTCTAATCGTATATATAAATACGGATTCAATTGACAGAAATGGAAATGTGAACTTTTCTTGCCTCAAATAAAATATCTGGAATTTATTGTCGATTGTAATGGTCGTCATCCAAACCCAGCTATTATTTCCGCGATTAAAGACCTCCCATTCCCAACTGATCGAGTACAGTTACAGTCATTCTTAGGTCTGATATAATAGTTTTGTGCTTAACTTTCGTCAACTAAGAGCACCTTTATACAATCTGTCACGCAGGTATATCCTGTGGATTTGGTCTCGTGCATGTCAGTTTGTGTTTGACAGTCTCAAGCGAACCTTGCCTTCTGACCTACTATTGACGCATTATGACTCCAATCTTCCTACTATTGTGGGTGCTGATGCTTTCAACGATGGTATTTACGTTGTGATTCTCCCTTCTCTTCTCTGATGGTCACCAAAAAGCAATCAGTCGTGCTTCCCGACTGTCGAAAGAAACCATGGTAAGATAGAGAAAGAAGGTTTGGTTTTCATTTTCATCGTTAAAATGTTCCACAAGGTATTGCACGGTCGCCGGTTTACACTGTTTATGGATCATAATCCTCTGTTATCCATACTTGCTCCACCGAAGGGTATACTAGTTCACACGGCTAACAGAATTCAACGCTGGGTCACATTACTGATCGGCTGTGGTTTTGTGCCCAATTACATCCAGACAAAACGGATTACCCTTTCCAAGTTGACTACGCATGTCATATAACCAACCAAATGGGAACGTGGTCATTTCTTCCATGGAGGTTGACACAGATGTGATATGTGTGTTTAAAGGAGATGTCAAGAATTTGCCTGTTCTACCATGATTTGGCTTGCCACTCGATCATATCCTATCTTGTAGGCGATAGTGTTTCACTTACGCACGGGCTGGCCTAAAGAGTTGGGTGCAGATTACAAACCATACTTCCAATGACGTGGCGCCCAAACTAAATGGGTGCTTGATGCTGGCGGAGCGTATAGTGATACCACCAATTCTGAGAAAACGTGTTATACAGAAGGCGACATTGTTCTCACCTCGACATAACACCCACGAAATCTTTAGGAATTGGTTACACATATTGACAGAGATCGACTACGACATTGAGAGGACGGTCAATTCATGTGAACACTGTATGCATGCTGCAAAAGCACCCGTAAGACACTCGTGACCCGTATCAGGTGGTCCCTGGAAAAGAATTCATGCTGACTTTTCTGGCCCACTCGAAGGTCAATACTTTCTCATCGTCGTAGATATCTACTTCAGGAGAATGACGATCGTCTCATTACACAGTTTTTACGACTTCCACTGTTTCGTGTTTAAGTCGCATGTATGCTCAATTTGGCTTCTCACAGTCGTTTGTGACAAGAGCACACAGTACACTTCAGCTCAATTTTCAGAGTATTATAAGCCATTTGCTGTAGATAATGTTTGCAGTCCGCCATGTTATCCTCAATATAATGGACAAACACAATGTTTCCTTGATACATTAAAAAGGGTTCCTCACAACCTAGGAGGGGAAGGACGAGCGTTTCACCAACTGAGGCTTTCTAGAGGGGCGAATGAGAACAGCACTCGATATCTTAGTTCCTATCAAACAGACGACACAACGCAACGCCAAGATAGAGGGGCAGTCAAACCAGCATAGTGGAGCAAAGACCTGAGAATTCTATCCACGTGACCCAGTATGCATTCTAAAACTCCATGGTCCGAGAGTTGTGGCTCAGCGCCGAGGTCACGTTTTATATGAACTCATTGTCTATGGCAACAAATAAACTACATCCTACTCCAATATCTATGATAGACTGGAAAACATCAATGAGTTAATTCTCGGTATCTTACTAGATACGTTTGAACTACCAACAAGCACGAGTGTGAGAATCTTGGGGGAAACGCGACACGAAGAGATCTTGTCACCGAAGCATGACATTCATGACGAACTCGGGCACCAATAAAGCATCTCAATATGAATCCTTCCAAAAAGTCGTACGAATAACGTTCATTTTAACAGAGACGGTGTGTTGAATCGAAAACAGTCTTGTGTTTACACATGGTTGACAACATCCATTTTGGATTAGCTTGTCACAGTAACTGAAGTCAAAAGACGCTTATGCTCAACCATCACTATAAGTGGCTTGCGCTGCGCCACTTGCGACTACACTCACACACTACTTATCCAGTGTAAACCCAAAGGAATAAGACCAGTAGGTGTGTTAATGAGGCTTTTGTTTCTAGCTAGACAATGCTGGTTGGCGAATTCATAAGCTATCACGAAAGTGAAATCTTTCGGAAGGTAAACGGGGAGAGCGACTTCGATAGTATGATCTAAACTGGAAGGAAAAATATTGAAAACGTAATGTGAGAAGTATTCCAGTATAGGAGTACGTATTAATCCACTCTAGAGAAGATATGGAACAAAAATAAAATTTAAAGTTGGAAAGAAGGAAAACAGACGAAACATTCACCATACAGTACATCAACAAAGCTAAAGAAAAGGAAGGGTAGAAGGCCAAAGACAACTAGGTTTCTGAAAAGGTGAACGGGTGAGTTCCAAACGGCGGTAGTCGTTGGTTGATGTGAACAAGAAA
>JTDE01000672.1:53235-105496 GCA_014338405.1 Paragonimus skrjabini miyazakii
CTTGCGCCATCCGCGTTCTCGGATCACAACACCTGTACGCGAGTTTGCGCAATAAACGAATTCGCAGGTCAAGCGTCTCCTGCGGGCATATCACAGGGGCCTCGTAATTAGTTGCTGAACGTCGCGTGGGTGTTTGTTGCTGTACACATAACCTGTTTCTGCAATTGGTTCATTTTAAATTCCGGCGTTATATCAATGCAACATTCCTTCTGAACAAAACAGAGTAATTGCTAATGGTATGCGATGCGTTGGACCCATCCGCTATCGGTACGACTGAAGCTAATTGTATGGCAGAGATTAAAGATTAAAAAATTGATATGCCAGATGTGACTGTTTGCCGCTACAATTGCCAGTGTGAGGAAGGTAGCTGTGTAAGCCTTCATGCTGATAACCGGCTCAAGACATCAATGGTGTGCGACCCGGTTCATCCGAACTTGCCTAAAATTGTATGACGTATTGTAAATTTTAAACAATCACGCGGTTGTCTGATCAGTATAACCCCACCGACCCCTGTTAACCTCGCTGGTCAATGATACCTTACCTATTGGCAATAAACGCAGACTGATCACTACAGAATTCTCATAGATCCTATTGCTGAATGCTTTTAATTGCCTCGAGAATGATTTCGTCACCGACGAGATTCATGCTGGACTCATATCATCTACTTTTGAATTTTACGGTGCGTGTATGAATTCTCAATTAACCGAATGGATCACGGGGTCGACGCGCTGGAGGGTCTGTTAGAAACCTTTAAAGATAGATTTTACTCAAACTAACGAAAACCATGGTTAATAACATGGTAGTAATGACGAAAGAACCATTCCATTTAATAGGTGAAGTAGAAATATTCTGTTGTCTAGAAAATTCGTAAAGAACTTTTACGTAGCGGACGGAACATCCCTGACCAAAGACCTCAGCGTATCCATCACTTGGCGACCACTGGTAGTTTATTGTGGACGCCATTACTGGAGTGGTCGACAAGATTGTTCTGATCAAATTAACAAGATAACCCAGGCAGACAACCCCACTTTAACGCCGCACAAGCTGCATACAGATAGTGAAGAGATAAGCTAGGAACACGCTTCAGTCTGAGAGAACTAAATACACACACCACGAGTACTGTGTTGTCCGAAAACGGGTAACAACAGTTGTGAGGGCCGACGAACGTCAGTACCAGCTACATTTTACTGACCAGTTTAGTGTCAAGCGAAAACTGTTCGAAAGCGCTCTTGCGTCCATCATCAAAAGCCGTCACGAAATCTCTCACTTACACTCCACAGGTGAGATGGCCGTCACAAATAGGGAAGCCGCTAACGTTGATGTGGTTTTTCTAAAATTCTCCAAGACCCCCGACCAATTAGATCATTCAACATCCTGAGTGGAGTTTCGTAATTCTGAAAATGCTCTAATCCTGTGACGTTCCCATTACCTTCATTTTAATATCAATGTGAGCAGTGTCTTTACATTTTGACGTTTTGCCTCTAAGGTCCCATACCAAGACCTCTGCTCTATCTGTGCACGAAACCTCGCAGTTTTCCAGTTCTTCGTTACTGTCATATGTTGATGACATTAAATTTGGCGTATAGTAAACAGTATGGATGAAAGTGAGAAGGCACAAGGTGAGTAAAGCATATTCCGTTGCTGAGACACAGAAAACCGATTCCCATATGTAAAGCTGTGCGTCTCCGTCATTCGGGCTACACAGATTATTTTCTGGGAGACGAAGAACCAGGCACCACTACACGCGAGGGCGACTATGACATGACTGTCTCGAATAACCTTAGCTTGTATCCCAGCATTGCGTCAATGACTAAGAAAGTTAACTCGGTTATTCACCAGGCTGTTTGGACAATTTTTGCTCAGATGTTTCAACATTATGTTTGCTTCACTAGTGCTCTTCCATCTTGAGCTAAATATCTCAGCTCGTCATCCTTATCTCATGATAGACATGGATGAGAAATTACAGTGTATGATTATAAAGTGCGTTACGGCACTGGGTTTTCTACGCTATAGATTGCACAAGCAGCGCTACCGGCATATCGGAGGAGACTTGATATTAGTATACTGGATCCTTCATGAAACCGAATATTCCCTGTCCAGTAAAAATAATCATCTCGTTAGTAACTCTTTAAAACAACAACACCAAATGAAACGTTTGATTTGCAGAGATCGGTCTGTCAGAGTTTTTCATGACTGCGTCATCGATAGTTGAATTCAATCGCAGACTTGATTTAAATATTCGGGACAAGATACTGAATATTCCATTAACTCGCTTGTCAGAATCAGGTTAAAGATACACTAGGTTCCTCATTGTTGAGCCTATCCAACTGTTGTTTACTGTAGGTTGCAGCACGGTTGTCGTATGCCTGTTAGACAGTGGCTTGGATTCTATACCTCCTAGGTATCTTCCGTTTTTCCCTCTCGTAGTCTTTTAATTGCTGACAAAACATTCGCGTCTAGTATTTCCTTTCCAAGTGCACCAGCCAAAATTTTATCTGGTTATAAAGGCTGCGACCAATCGTGAATAATCCGAATCTCCAAACTTCCACTAGACACTCTCAGCTTCCCCTAAAGTATAGATTTCCTATGGATCCTATGACTGTTGGTTATTTTGTAAATTAGCACTGGTAGGTGCTTTCTGTCATTGTTCACGAACAGTCCCAATATCGCAATTTTGTGTGGTTGGGAGTACAGATCTCTGAGTAAATCATTCATTACCATATCTATGTCAATGTCGTGAAGTAGCTTAGCATCTATGAGGTTTCCAGAGCACACAAAGCAGTGTCTAACTGGTAATAAGTTGAGTACATCCATGGACTCACGATTCCATCAGCACAGGTGAAGAGGTCCCGGGGATCAAATGCACGAAAAAATACCGTTACACGTAACAAGTAATTAGTTCTACTTACGTTACTGTTCTATGCATTTTCGTTTTTTATTCTGGTATGTGATTTGTTTTGATAGGTCATCCGGCACAAAACATTTGTGACTTTCACCTAAGTTCCGTCAGGTGTTACTAGTGCAGTAAAGATGAGCGATCGTAATATACCACTCATACCACGGCTATTCAGTAGTAGGACCGCAGCATATATTTTGACATCGTACAAGCCGCAAGGAAAATGCAGTGCAGCATCGCCCATAATGGTCCCTGCTACTTAATGGAACTGAGCATTGACGTCTGCGGCAGCCGAGACGGTCTGGAGCCGAATCCCGCGTGCAAATGAGTGGTTTTGTTTCAGGTCTTGTTTAGATGCTTAACCCATGTGTTGGTTTGTCGAATAAACAACCCTTGTGCTATCCGCGTTCTTGGATCACAACACTAGTAGGGATGCTAGTTCGCATCTATATGACTGATGCGTATATTTTCAGAGTGTCATTTATAGAAGATGGGATACTATTGTGAAAGGCGGGCTTATATTGTAGCACTGTGAGCTAAGAACACAGATGACGCAAGGGTTATTTATTCAGGAAAGCGACGCATAGGTTATGCGTTTCAACATTACCACAAACAAAAACATTCATCTGCTCACGGTACTGGGGCCAGAACGTCACGGTTGGCACAGATGCCAATGCACAGTTACTTTAGCTTCCCTTACGTAATAAGAACCATTTTATGCGATGCTGAACTCCGATGTTCCTTCTTGTATTTTTCCTGCAACTACTTCAATGTCAAAGTCCATGCTTTTGCCGCACTACTGAATAGTAGTAGTGTGAGTAGCATAGTGCGGTCGCTCCTCCTCACTACAGTGGTGGATCTTAATATTAGCAACTCGAAAAGCTTGACCAATTGAGAGGTCACTGAGGATTGATTGGGTCATTTCACCGACTCTTTGTCATACGGTTACGGATTTAAGCCACGACAAATTCTGACCACACGTGCCCTGTCAGACAACATTCATGCAGTAAAGTCAATTAACACCAGTGACCTTGTTAAAAACTGATAACTTTTAACTTGACTTCATGGTAACTTTCAATTTTTGGTTCATTTGACGACAGTTGTGGTATTGATTTGGAGAATAATTGCCAGCCTATTCTTCTCAGGGACAATGCATTCTGAACAACTTTTGTCATAGACAGTACACCTCTGTCTAAATTATCTTGAGACAAGTTATCCTCCATAGCGGTGCAAATGATGATTGTGTGGATATATTGTTACAAAATCAGCTGATGTCGCTGACTAAGTTTGTAATCCGTTTGTTATGATGTATTTCTGGCGTGTACTCAGGTTTATGCGCATTATCCTTTTGAACAGATAAAAAAACATCTTTCAACTGGTTTTCCGTTGAGTGGATGATACGAAGTTTTTTGTTTATTTATTTAAGGTCTCTTTGGGTGTTGAGTCGTGGTGTCATGAAAACAATTAACTCCAGTAGCAGTGTTGTGATCCAAGGGTTGCTTATTTGAAAAAACAACACATGGGTTAAGCGTTTACACAAGACCACAAACAAAACTACTCATTTGCACGCGGTACTTGGTCCCAAACCGTCTCGGTTGTCACAGACGCCAATGCTCAACTCCTTCACGTAGCAAGGACCATTTTGGGCGATGCTGCACTTTGACGTTTCTTCCCGTTTTATTCCCGCGGCTTGTTCGATGTCAAACTATATGCTCTGGTCCTACTACTGAATAGCCGTGGTGTGATTAGTATATTACGATCACTCATCCTCGCTACAGTAGTGCACGGATCTCCAATGAGAGATCTCTAGATGTTAGATTACCGTTGTATGAAGTGTGAGCGAGGCATTACCGAGAAAGGTTCTCACTGTAATTCTCATGTCACAGTTCTTTTAGATTTCATAATACTCTCTAGCCAATACCAAGTCCCAAATAAATTAGTCACTGGATGCAAGGTTCTCCTGATGGCTATCCATGCAACCTGGTTGATCTGTGTCTACTCCACCGATGAAGTCTTTTGTGCGTGTGTACCTGGGTGAGTTTGTACATGCGTGAGTGCGTGGTTAAATATTAACCAACACTACTGATGCAGTAGTTAGCCGTTGATGACCGAGGGGTTGCCAGCTTTGCTTAAAACAGAATACGTTCCAACGGGAGTTTCGACAGTACCCTATTCTAACATATCTCATGTTCTTATACACGGATGTGTGCAAAAGAAGCATGAACTGCTTTACGCTAATGATAGAAGTTTTCAACAATCACAGGTCACCATGTGGTTGGTTCCCTAGTTGATGCAATGAGGCATTTGATCAAGCGATCATCCGTATTATTTTTGCGATTACTGTTTCGCATTTGTTCTCGCTCATGCTCCTCACTTTTACTATGGGTTATTCGCTGTGGAACTGTAACCCATGAATCACCATGGTGCTTTAAAGTGCATAAACAAAGTGTACGCTGTTTACTTCGTGAGTATTTCTGCGTTCACTGGACAGCGATTATGACATTTCTCAATAGCGCGTTCTAAGTTGGAGGCATTTAGGATCTCCGTGTTAATGGCTTAGTTGGAACACATGCTTCGACCCTTCGAAACACTGATGGTACCGAGAACTCACAAATTATCGTACACCCTTTCAGCTGGTTACACACTGCATAGCACACGATTTACAACTCGGATTTTCAGATTTGACCTTTACAACAAAGTGGTGTACTTTTATCACTGGTGGAAGTCGGTTCAAAGTGGTTTTCGAGCTTGATGATGGTGTGTACACAGAGGGTAGTTAGTTGTCCCCTACCCCTACCGAGTGCTGCTAACCGTAGCATGCGTTCATCACCCTTCTTGCTATCTATGATCAGTAAACTGAACTTCTCGTCTATGGCTAAGTGATCGGTGCTGAGCCCTCGGTAAGCCGGCGATCGCAACTACGGTACACAACATTGTCATTTTCACGACGTGATTCGGTGTTTCTCAGTATGGAATTCCAAGCAATATACTGAAAACTTAAAGTCGAGTGGTTTCAATTGTTATGGAGGATAGAAAAATAACGTTCCCTATTTGCGATTAGATAATACTTTGTCCTCACAACACTAACTACCGCGGTTTTTAATGTCACCTGCTACTCTTCTAAGATGTATGTTGTAGGACGGAGTTTAACAGCCCTTGAACTTCCTCTGCTTCATTCCCTCAATGTTAAGACCTTTTGACCATTCTAAATTGTTTCCTGTTTTAAGGTAACCAACTACTTAATCAAAATCCTCTGCTGCGTATCACTAGTGTTCTGAGCCAAGAACACAGATGTCGCAAAAATTGTTTATTTAGGAAACCAACACAGGTTAGGTGTTCAAACAGGACAACAAACCAAAACAATCATCCGCATATGGCAGTCGTCCAAGAAAGTCCCGATAGCCACAGACGCTAACGTTCAGCTTCTTTGTGTAGCCAGAACTATTCCATGGCATACTACACTGTTGTGTTGGTGTGGTGTTTCTCCCCGTGTTATTCTTGCGGCTACTTTGATGGCCAGCTGCATGCTGTCGCCCCACTACTGAATAGTGGTGGTTTAAGTAGTATGGGGCGATCACTCGTCATCATCACACTAGATACAATTTTATTCTGATATAAAGAGGAGAGATGTATAGGGTATTGTACACAGTTTCATATTTCGCTTTATTTTTATATACAGTTTGCACCACTTTTCCTTGTACAGAATGAACATCACTTGTTTGAATCGATTCTGCTTAGCAATACACTTTTGGTGCGCGCGTCTCGTCTCTTTGACGTCCCTGTTTCGTATAGCGAGCTAGTCGTATTCGTATTCGTAGCGAGCTATTCGGCTACTGCGTTTTGAACTGTACATTGGCATTTATACCTTTATATTGGGTTAGTCCCTTACTAATTGATGAGCCCATGTGTTGACTTTTATCATACGTATTGCCATAGTTTTGTTTATTCTGCAGTCTTCTTCCTATAGTCCTCCCCAAAAATCTATCTTTTCTCTCTTCATTACTATGTATTCTAATTTTGTACAGAAAACGACTTCTTCGGAGAATACTGTCATGACTAAACTCCCTGAGTTTGACAGTAGAGACCCTAGACTGTGGTTCGCACAAATCGAAGTTATTTTTGAATTTCGGCGAGTCCACTCACAGCGCACCATGTATAACTACGTCGTCGCGAACTTACTTGGGACTGTGGTGGCGGAATTTGCAGACATTATTTACAAGCGTCCAGCAGATAACCCGTACAATGTCATCAAATTGGTCACTATTAACAAGATGGCAGCTTCTGACGAAAACAACCTCCGCTAGCTCCTCGCCGGCATCAAAATGGAAGATCGCACCCACTCACAGTTGCTTCGACACATTACTCAGTTGTCGAACAAGCAGACTATCAACGAGCCGGTGTTGCGAGAGTTGTGGCTCCAGAACCTCCCACGCGAACTCCATCACACATTGATTGTTTTGGAGAAGGACACACCGTTGACCAGATTAGCAGAGTTGGCTGACCAGGTACATCACAATTATGTTCCTCTGCAAATAGCTCAGTTGCAAGCTACTTGCAGCCGCGATACCCTCGAGCAAGACGTCGCAAACCTGAGAGAGCAGTTTTCACTGATGTCCTTGCAGCTAGCCACCCTAACGAAACTGCTAGCAGAGAAACGGTCACCAACACGCTCAAAGTCCTGTCCACGAAGCAGGTCGCGCGTACGACAGTTCGATAAGAGCGTTTTCATACTTCTAACGCTCTAGGGGGGAGTTCTATAGGATATTGTGCATATTTTCATATTTCGCTTTATTTTTATGTACATTTTGCGCCCCTTTTCCTTGTACACAATGAACATTACTTGTTTGAATTGATTCTGCTTAGCAATACACTTTTGGTGCGCCCGTCTCGTCTCCTTGACGTTCCTGTTTCGTATAGATTGGGATTGCCTGTAGCGAGCTATTCGGCTAGTGCGTTTTGAACCGAATATTGGTATTTATACCTTTGTATTGGGTTAGTCCCCTACAGATGTCGTGTACGAAGAAATCATTTGTTGAAATATGAATTATCGAATGTGATTAGGGATCTTATCAAACTACCGGCGGTAAACTTCCGAATATTGTTCATGAAGAACTCCGAATCAGATCTAGATGTCAAATCATCTCAATCTTCGTCTGCAGTTAGTCACAATGCAGCCGTGCACTCATATTCGCTCACCATAGTCCACACATACACACATTAACTAACGACATTTGGTGGCTGTTCGCACTGTTAAGTGACATTGGGTGCAGTCATATTCAGGACAAACCAGAACAATGAGTATGATCAGCAACCAGTCGATCAGTGTGTCAATTGGTTAGCAAATAATAATTCATATATCTGTGATAGTGGCGACTGGTGCGTGGGGAACAAGACCAGCATGGTTATGACAGACAATAATTTACACCAGTACCGTTGCACGCATGAAAAGCAACTAACGACTATGCACAATAACTGTCCTTGATTTAAAGTAGACGTAATCGATTAGAAAATCAATAAGAACGCTGATCTGTGAGAGAATTGCAAAAGTTGTGACCTGAATTTGTGATAGGGTGACCTAGCTATTACCAGTTTAAAGCTTTCTCACTATAAGACCAGGAGAAGCTACTGATGGTCGAAACGAGATGTTTTTTTGAAGACGGATTGGTCAGGTGTCCAAATGAGTTGTATTTTATACTTTATATTTCACAGCGAAGTTGAGATCGAAAAGTACCATAAGTGAGGTAGGCTAGCGAATGCTATCCGGATTTCACTTGTGTGATTTGTGTATACTTCAACTATTTCAAGGTTTGGAGAACGGTTTGGTCAACGACTCAATATTGAGGACAAGAGCTGATGATGGTCCCTATCAGTGATGTAGCGAATCTGTGCACGGGCAACTTTCCTATCAAATTAATGGATTGAAACTTGCAGACTTATTAGGTCACTGTATTCAGGAAGCGCCTAGTAGATTATCTAAAGGATCATTTTAATAAGCAGATGAACGGAAATGGTGTAGCTCGTCGGAATGATTTTCTGCATCATACATGATAATTTTATTATTAACACGTTCTGCACTTTTTATCTGAATATATATCACACTCAATTAACAGGGTGTTGGCTCTTATATTTGCTGTAACTATCGTGCTCATCATTGCACATATTCCTCAGTGCTGTTATTTCGCATGTTTACGAGGTTTCCATGTTATAGTGTCATCTTGTGAATACAACCATTGCGCGACTTCTAATAATACAATTTGTTGTGTACCACTTTCATCGGTTGAAGGAACTGACATTATCATTAACTATGTAATAGACGCGTTTTTTTGGCTTCTATCTACTTCGACAGTTTCGTCACGAGTGGTGTTACATCACTTCCGTGTTTGTTACTCTTGCGTACTTTCGACAGAGGATATGACTACATTATCCATTCATAATAAACCGAAGCTTGTTTTCTTTCGGAAGAGCTATGGTACTTATCAACCATATATGCGGATATTGACGCAAAAGACGAATCCAAAAATGAGTACACTTGTGGTCAACCTTTATGCCATCATCTTTCAATATTCTGTCAACCAACTGGCAGTTGCCGTGATTCTTTTGTTCAGATTGAACTGGACAAAACTAAAGGTGCTAGAACGATTGATTTCACTCGTAGTTGCTTATCTTTAAGTGCATAACTTTCAACGTTTTTGTCCCAGTCCTGTTATCTGTAGGCCAGGTTGGACTTCCTAAATCAGCTTCTTTAAAATCAGTCACCCTTGGAAAGCTCGCACCTCCAGAAACCTGCCTTCATACTTCAAAGTAGTTACTTGTTCGGATTCACATGAGAACGTAAGAACCAGAATATTTCTACATCTGTCACCAGTTCAGAAACACGTTTGCTATAACACAAGTCACATGATTGCACTCCATGGCTCTGATTATATTTTATCAGATCTTTCTGTTGCTCACATAATTTACCGATTCATTTGTAGTTGCTGTGAATTACACACCCGATAAAGTCTATGATAGTGGAGGGCTCAACCACTCCAGACTTGATTTTGTGAGTTACATGACAGGAAGGTAGGAAAAGACCCATAATGAAATCAGACACCATCAATTACTGAATACTTCTTGTTGAAAGGCCACCTCGCTTATGCAAGTAATTCGCTGTAGGAGTTGTTACGTAATCCAGATCATGGAGCTGATTAAGGTCTCTCGATGTAATATTACTGCAGAAACCCTGTATTACTCTCTGTTTATATCGCTATGACTCAATCAGTGTTAGATCCATGAAACTAAGAGACCTTTTGTTTGGGTAACACAACTTACAGTGGTTACTGTTCTGCTGATGTGCACTATCCACAGGAGGAACTGAAAGGTTAGCGTTTAATAATACCTACCTCCTTATTGCCTGGTCAACAGGGTGAGATTGTCGTATACTGAAACAAAAGACAGTCGACAAGCTAAGTGAACAAGTGTGTCCCAGAATCCGGATGGATTAAACGTACTGTTAGCAACGTCAGCATAACAGCCAATAGTAGCTCGACGACCTTGATGATTGATAGGTTAGACCAGTTGGTTAGACAGTCACGCGGGTCAGTTGCGTGGGCCAAGCTAGAGTGCGTGCAGTTCTGACAGAGTACAGATTCGTGAACCAGCGATCAACCTGGTGCAAAACAAATATGTAACTATGATAAGGATGCTCAACGCTACATATTCAAGTTGCCACTAACCAAACGACGTTGAATTGGGCATTCCAAGCGAAGGGTCAAGTAGAAAGTGGAGTCTAATTCTGCGTCTCATTTTATAGGGCGAATATTAGACATCCGGTGTAATCACCAATAGTTTGATCATTACTTTTTCAATAGCGGAAGTATCGATCCGCTTAGGTGGCTAACAGACACGACAAGCTGTTATGTAAGTACAACCTACTGGTAGGAGAAAATGGCAAGTTGAACGTCACCTACACCTGATTATAACTTTGGCATTCAGAAGAACATTTGGGCTGGTTCGCTTTACAATTAAACACATGAGTTGGTTCAACTTCTGTTGGCATCCACGAGTAGCTGAATAATCTCAGGCTGGCGGATTGAAGTTTAAAAAGCACTTACAGCGTTTACTCTTGAAACAACCAGGCGACCCAGAAGATTGTCACAAGAGATTATGTTGTGACATCCGGATGATATGGGGTTGATGATGCGATTATTAACATACATGTCTTTACAGAATTAATGACCAGAACTCGACTGTCGGTTTAAATGCGAGTATGTAAGACCGTTCGAAATGACCAAAGCCCGAGTTTGATACTGCTGTTTTAAGTGCGAAGACAGCTGTCGAATATGCAGTCTAGTCAGCATACAATACAAGATTTCTTCCACCGTGGAGCTCTTCATAGTAGATACCACATTTTTTGTTCCTCAACTGAAACTCACAGTCACTACCTTCTTATAATGGAACTGTTGTCCGACTACCTTTAGTGGACATCTTGGGATAACTGCGCAAATTGTGTCGAAACTCCAGTTGCTTGGCATACGTACGCTGGACATTGAATGCTACTTTTGGACTGCACCCAGTTGTCTCGTTGATGTGGCAAGCTCATGCGTCTTTCCGTCTCTGTTATGTCTGTCTGGCGCACAAGCTCCGGCACCAAATCTTACTTTGTATCTGAAAATCTGAATTAAGGGTTGAGTGTCGAAGTGTTGTTTTTTGAATGTTCTGTACTCACCCCCGTGATGTGAGTCGCCTTTATTATCCATGTCATTTGCGTTAACAATGGGATGTGTCTATCAGCCTAAGTCCGTCTGCTAGCAAAAAATGGTACTTAATTTGGCAGCACAGCTCCCGGTTATAATGTGGAAAGGGAATGAGAATTAAGGCATTAATCGTAGATACGTTAACTATCAACAAGTCATACACTTTGAAGCTGACACAGTAAAGTTGTACCATTAAGGATAAATGAAAAACAGTAATGTGTATGTTTTTGTTAAGAAACTATACATCTCCTTTTCTGGCTTTTGCAGTGGAGACTGGGAAGGTTTACAACATAAAAAAGACCACAAATGACTACGTATGTTTCGACATCAAAGCCAAATTTATTTTTGTATTATACTACACTTTGGACTATTAACATTTATCCCACCAAGGTTCATGTTATTATGACTGCATTGATTTTTAAAGGACGCATCTTCTCACGCCCAAGTGGGTCTCAGACACGTGTAAATTAGACTGTCCAACACAGATTCGATTTTGTTACGGAAAAAGGTTGCTTTGCTTATATAAGTGTCCCCGATTGAGGCCGACCTGTAAACTTTTTACAAATCCCATAAAGCCAACTGGTTACACACGACCGTTGGGAAATGTAACTGTCTCACACTACTTATGAGTAGCCAGAATTTGAAACGACAGATTACGTGGAAGTTTCTTCCCCATGTTGACCAGCACCTTACATTGGACACTGGTCCGCTTTCTGATAGCGTCAACATGAAAAGATAATATTAAAATAAAATCTCTACTTATCATTGTCGCTTACTTCGTGCGCAATGACCACCCAGTTGATTCAACTGCACTGATTAAGAACGTCCGCAAATGTTCAATTGGGAACAATCTAGAAATGACATCTAGCAAGAATTAAAAAGGTTAGTACCAAATTAGTTTGGTAGTGATATTCATGAAAAAATCATAGTCGGTCAATACCCTTTCAGGTAATGTTGGAAAAGAAATAAACAAAATTACCTTCCAATTAGGTTAGAGCATTCTTTTTTACGTGATGCACTTAGGTCATTTGTGTGAAAGGCAACCAAGATTGCATGGCATCGCTACACAGTTTAGTGTCAACTTTACGCGACCTGAAAACAAAATAACGTGGCATAATCCGTATGTAAAAACCTAACAATCTTTCTTTAGTTCACACATTCTTTCCATTACTGTTTACAGCCTTTCATTATCCATCAATTGGTGGACAAATGACCCGGACGGAGCATCCTACTAGAGGAACATAGTGTTTTTCATCATATCCAACCATATCCAGTGAGACGGGCCAGTTTTCAGTCTAAAGCTGTCTATCACTTTCTAATCTATTTGTCAGTGACCATCTGTTATTAGCTATGGATCATACAAATAAAAAATGTCACTAAAACCATGATGTGACTTAGAGAGAATTTGCTATCTCTTGTCACAATACCCAATCATGCTACAGAGATGTGCTGGAATGGCTCGCTAAATCAATTTGGTTTTTGCGATCCGCTTTGTGAAGAAAGGCTGCAAATTTGAAATTTTTCGCACACTAGGTGGGATATGCATCGGCACCTCTCTTCAGGAAATTCAAGCGTTACCGCATCTGTTTACTTAAATGGCATCATGGCTAGGTTAGCAGTTTTGAATATACCTCAGTCGTGCTGCTTGAGTAGAACAAGTGTTGTGAAAATGTCATAGATTCTAACTCATTTACAAGTTAATTTTGTAGTTTATCTCAAAATTAATGTAGTCCGGAAATCAACGCCGATATTAGAAGCAATAAGTGAGTCTGAGATAAACGACAAAACTTATCCGCAAATGAATTAGATCCTACAATCTTGGGTATTTATCGTAAGACATCTAATCGAGGTTCACCAAATACACATACCTGATGAGCGACAAAAACCGGTCATGTACTTCCGGAAAATTTCGGCTATTAAGCACGTACTACTTAATTTTATCATATCTTCTGGTGTGAAAATATGTTGGTTATCCGTGAACATTCAATTTGGTCAACCAAGGGAAACCGAGACAAAACAGTTCATTATGTTTATTGATTAGCAGAGACTGCCAATTCGATCAGTCTTCCAACTTGGCTTGATGCATACATTCCGATTTTGATCCAACGGATCACTCTACCTTGCGTCTAATTTATCACTTCACTTGAATTTGCAGTTAGAAATATATTGGTAAGACCGATCGGAGTTTTAGGACAGCGGATGGCGAAGTGCATTCCTAACTGGTGATTGGACGAGAAGATGCAACAAACACTGGCAGTTAATTCAGAACCCCGACGTATTCGATTCCCACATATGTCTTGACTACGGATCACTTGGTTGACCAATTGACATCGTCCATTTTTTTGTTACGTAATCGAAACAAGAAGCTGTTGGCAGCCAAGGGAGCTGCGCTGATCAGGTACTATCGACCACCCTACAGTGCACACAGAGTGCTGACACGGTCAGTATTATTCTCATGCAAATGACCCTGATTTTGCTGGTGTGCCACACGTTTAACTGCTGCTCGTTCTGCCATGCAGTTTTATAGGCAGTCATCGGTTTCATGGATGCGACCGAAAAATTAAATTTCTCGTTAGTTCTCAAAACGTTTGTCTTTTTGTCGTGTTGATGAATTGGATCAAGGCGACTTAATGCCTCTCCCGTTGTGTGGTCCATAACAGGACACCTGTAAAACATTGAATTTATTGCGAAACGACGTTCATTACCTAGGCAGTTAAAAGTTTGCGGTGAAAGCAGCAGCGACATTCGTTTGATGTAAGACGCCCAACGTTAATAGGTTCCGCTTCATTTCATTTGGTGGAGTTGATCCTGCCTTCCAACTAGATGTGGCATACGATTCCACATACTGGACCTAGTCACAGCAAACGGTAATCACTGGATTAGACCATGTCTATAAGCAGCAGAGACAGAGTGAACGGAAACATGTAGGGTAGACTTCCTGTCTTTCTTTACTGGACAAACGCACGTTTTTATGACGCCATAACTGTTAAATGTCCGAGAATCTGTCTTTGCTAAATCATTGTTTTGGTATTTTTTGAAGATTTTAGCCATACTTAATACACGGGTTCACAATAAGCCATACTGCATTTGTGTATCGGCAAGTCTTTTGTTGACGATGAATTGATTATGTTGAACGATAGATGTAATAAATGTCTAGTCTGCACAGAATGTGCTTCCGATCCTCAGAATGCACTAAAGTTATCGGCTTATGCGGGTTTCGGCTGTGTACGACGGAAACCCAAAAATGTAATCGCTCCACTCAGTTAGCTCATGTCAACCCACCAGGTCACACTGAGAATGCTGAGAGATCCGAAAAGAGATTACTATCTTGTGGCGCATCCGCTACTAGCGATATCACTAAGCTTGTCTGATTGTTAGGTAAGCGTGAGGTTTGTAACGCATGTATACGTTCAAGCCGTCTCATTCGATAACGTTGAATCATGACCGGTCCTTACGGAAGATGCCTAACCGGACGTTGTTCATCTTGGCTGTTGGTGATTAGAAGGACCCGCAAAGCGACCAGATGATGACGTGGCTATGGACTGTAAAAGCCTTGATGGTCCATCTGAACAAGTTCGTGATTATTCGCACTGCTGGTTGGATACACTTTCAATCAATGGCCAGCCTGTATCCTCAGGGTTATCCACTTCTTTTTCATGAAGCGCCGTTTCTTCTCTCGGTTCCCGTTAGATATTTGTAACCAATTAATGCAGTGCTATCTCAGACTACTGTTAAGATAGGTTACAACCCACACCGCAATACCCATGACTACAACTCAAGGATGATAGTGTAAACTGACCATACGAACAATGTTTGTCCTTTGAAGTGCACTTGTGATTTTTTTTATTTAATCACAGATAGTCGAGGCATTGACAACAACCAAGCGGGCAGTGCTGATTTATCCACATACTCTATGTACCGCTAAAGCGTCTTCCGCATCGCACATTGTTCAGTGTACCCGCTGCTTGTTGGAAAAAGCGATGACACTGTCACCTACTACAGCAGCCATTTTTACAAATTCTCATTGAAACCTTTGTAAGTCAGTTGTGCATACAACTGTTTTTGGTCATTTTCGTGAGGCTGTTATTGATACACAAACAATAAATCCAGTGGGGGTTATGTTGAACTCAGAACTACTGTTGTGAGCCAAGAACACAGATGTCGCAAAAATTGTTTGTTTGAGAAACTAACACGGGTTAGGTGTTCGAACAGGACAACAAACTAAAACAATCATCCGCATATGGCAGTCGTCCAAGAAAGTCCCGATAGCCACAGACGCTAACGTTCAGCTTTTTTGCGTAGCCAAAACTACTCTATGGCATACTGCACTGTTGTGTTGGTGTGGTATTTCTCCCCGTGTTATTCCTGCGGCTACTTTGATGGCCAGCTGCATGCTGTCGCCCCACTACTGAACAGTGGTGGTTTGAGTAGTATGGGGCGATCGCTCGTCCTCATCACAACCCTCCACCCGCAAAGATTGTTCCAGCTGCAGCAACAGTCGTTCCGGTTTTGTTCGTCCTCTCAACGACTTGCATGTCGGCGTCGGTGATATTGATGCACCTGGTGTGCATATTCTTCCGATTGGATTGTCATACCATTTACAAAGCTGGCTTTCGTGCACTCGATAATCATTCTTCCAATTCTTAATCAGATACACTGGGCCACGGTGGTCGACTGCTAGATACGGTCCCCTCCATTTTGCCAGGAACTTCCTAAATCCGGGTCCTCTTGTGCCTGGACTCCGCCGGTCTCTGTATTTCACCTTCGAACCAATTTCAAATACCGAATTTCGATTGGACAACTTTGCGGTTGACTGCTCCTTAGCAACTTCTTGTGCGTTCGCCAAGTTTTGCTTGGCCAATCTCCGAGCTTCTGTTAATTCACGCGTGCTCATCCGTCGGTCTCCCCATAAACCAATCTCTTGATCGACTGGCGGGTGTGGCACGCGCCCGTACACTAGCTCGAACAGGGATTTCTTCGTTGTTCCTTGAGGCGAACAGCGGTGGGCCAATAGAATCAGCGGCAGTGATTCCTCCCAGCTCCCTCCTTTCGCCGCCAACCATTCCTTGATTGTGCGATTTTTTCGTTCCGTCAGTCCATTCGGTTGAGGATGGTATGGCGTTGTACGAATTTTCTTGAGTCCCAAACGCTTTAAGCAGTTCCAAAACTCTTCACTTTCGAAGCAGGGATCTTGATCAGTCAATATGTTTCGCGGTATTCTATGGTCTGCAACGATGTGTTCCATTACCGCTCTGCACACAGTGCTTGCATGCCGATCGGGTATAGCGGCTGCTTCGACCCATCTTGTGAAGTCTTCCGTCATGACTATGATGTATTGATTTCCGGAAGTGGTTACTTGGAAGGGACCCATTACGTCCAGCGACCACATTTCCCCAATCTCACTGACAGGAATTGGCTGTGTAGGATATTGGCTGGGGTAGTTGGAGCTCTTCAGCAGCTGACATTGCTGGCACGCCAGCACATAATTGTTGATATCCTTCTTCATTCCCGGCCAGTATACCCTTTGCCTCAGCATTTCATAAGTTCGGTGACATCCCGTATGAGCCAGCTGATGACATCCTTTCACAATAGTCTCTCTCAACCCCGTCGGTATAACAGGCACATTTATCCCATCCCCCAATTGGCGCATTAAAATTCCCGCACTATTCAACCACGAGTCCGACCAGTGCGTTCTGAAGGATTTCACTTCCGGAATTTCCTCGTTCCCTGGTGGTTGTTCTCCCGATAGAAGTTGACCAATCCACCAACCCGACGCGGCCAAGAAACTGTTGACGATCGAGGCCATTCCAGTGCCAACATCGAAGAGGACGTTGCGACAGTTGGTTGGACCTCACTCTGACCGACCTTGTGACCGAGTAGTGCTACCGTTTGTTTCGCCAGTTGACACTTTGAACTGTTGATTCGTAGGCCGGCTTGTTCAATCTTCTGCAACACAGCTGAAACATGTCCGCTATGCTCCGTCTCATTCCCGCTGTAGATGACGATATCGTCTCCGTAGACAACAGTATTTTTCAGTCCCTCCAGCACCTTCAACATCAGTCGTCTGAACGTGAACGAGGCGCCTGGCAGTCCGAACGGCATACGTTTGAAACGATATTGCTTTTCTTACAATGTGAACGCCGTTTTGTCTCGATCCGATTGCCTGATTGGTACCCGTCAATATCCAGACCGCAGATCTAGCACTGTAAATATCTTGGCGTTCTGTAGCTTGTCGAAAATTTCTGCCACAGCTGGGACCGCTACGACTTTGTTGACTGTAATCTCATTGAGTCTTCTGAAGTCGATACAAAATCGAAAATTCCCATCGGGCTTCCTCACCAACAGAACAGGAGAATCGAACGAGCTATCGGCCTCCTCAATGATTTCTTCCCTCAGCATGTCTTTCACTTATCGCTCGATTTCCGGCTGCAGGTGAACCGGAGTCCTTCTGGAGCCGAATGGTCGAAATCGCCTCGGTTCAGTGGAGATTTGATGTTCAATCCAGTCACAGTAGCCATATGGGTCTTGATCCGTGGTGAACAACTTTCGGAATTTGCATATCACTTCATTCAGTAACCGACTGTCACAAGCTGGTATTGCTCCGGGTGCGTTCACTTCAATTTGTCCAGGCTGGGGTTCGCGTTTTCTAGTCAACGGAACCACTGCATATTTCGTTACAGGTTTACCATGCTTCAAATTAATCACAGCCTCAGCGCGGTCAAGAAAATCCGCTCCCAATATAGTCTGGCGTGCGTCGGGGAAAGTTATGAACGATTGTTTGACTACGTGACCATCAATTCCGACACCATACTTCGCCACGCCCGTAACTTTGGGTGCAAACCCACTGACTTTTTGAACGACCATCACACACGGCTGAGCAACCTTTTCCGGCCTCGGTCCAATCAATGAAATCGCCGCCCCAATATCAACCAAACAGCACTCCGAGTTACCATTGATTTCTATCCTAGCCTGAATTGCCGTCTTATCAACCACACCTATTATCGGATCACCCTTCCCAGACAAGAAGCAATCATTGAAACGTTTATTTACATGAAACCTTTTCTCGCCCCGCGGGCAAAATCTTCGCCAGTGTCCACGTCTTCCGCATCTGTAACAGACGTCGTCACAGTTCTGTTCCCTCCTGATCTTCAAAGCGGCCACTTCTTGAGTCAACTTTTCCACTGCGGTTCGCAGGTCATTCAGTTCACTTGGTTGACTTGTCTTCAACTCACTGACTGTCGGGAAGTTTTCTGCCAGTACTTGTCGAGCCGCCTCAGCTAGCTGTTCCAATGTCATCGGATGTGCGATGAGAGCCACCCTGAGCTGATCCCGCACTTTTGGTGGCAATCACTCCAACAACTGATCTGTCAGCATACGTTGTTCCGAATCCTGGTTCAGATGTGGCGGGGCTCTTGACAACGCTGCTCGCAGTGACACGACATAAACCAGAGCCTCGTCTCCTGGTCCAAGCCGGGCGCCCTTGGACTGCCGCATTGCCTCCTGGCAATCGGCTGGGCTGCCGAACCCGGCGATCAGCGCCCCCTTCGCGGCGTCCCACTCCAGCTTCGCAGGGCCCTTTCGCGTCGCATCCACCACCGCCTTCGCCCTGCCATTGAGCAGCATCCGCAGGACCGCCAGCTTCGCTCGGCCGGTCTTGACTCCGACCTTCTCCGCCACGTCCTCAAAGTTTTCCAGGAAGCTCAAGACGTCCCCATCCTCGAACGGCTGCGGCCATGGAACCTTCATTCTTCAGCCCCAGTAACGGCACCACTTGTCATGAGCCAAAAACATGGATGGCGCAAACGTTGTTTATTTAAATAACTAACACGGGTTAAGTCTTCAAGCAGGACAACAAACAAAATCTCATTTGTAATACTTAACTTTATGAAGGACAGTCAGAAAGTTGCAGACCCGAATACCTTGTAAAACTCACCTTGCGTTTGCATTTTGTTTGTTTGTTATTCCACATCTTTTACGACGAGACATGCTTCTATAAACTGGGCCTGGAAACCATTCAGGAGTCGGTACGGCGGAGAATGTGGGTTTCTCCGCCGTCGAAAATGTTGCTCTCAACCATCACCGAGGAAGATAATGACATCCATTTTCCGAACCTCATCATACTTTTTATGGTTGGCTATATGCCGCATACTATTGTTCCCTGTTATAATGCATCAATAGCCAGCATGGTAAACTAACACAGACAAAAAATCGGAGAAAGCTGCCGAGGCATCTTTCTGCATTGACGTGACAACAAACCGACTCGTATTTCATGAGCTGCGTGAAGTACAATTAGGGATGTTGGCTACAAACGAATGACCCGCTCTGTGTACTCTCTGCGTCTGATCCCTTATCGATTACCATCAATTTTGACCTGTTCCAAAGGAACTCCTTTGTAGGACGCAATCGAAACTAGCAAGTGCGCGCGGACTGAATTTGAATTATGTACTATTGCGTTTCGCCGTATCGTTAGCGCCATTTTGGCTTTTGTTTATGTACGCCATGTACATAGCTTATTGGGTCTCTGGCTCTCTCATGTTCTTGTTATCTCCGTTTACAGGACTGTCGCTGGAACCCCTACTTCAATAGGACGCTGTCTCCACGTTGCCCAAAACTGGTCCACAGGTACAACGGATAATTGTGCAAAACAGCCCGCTTGTATGTTACACTACCGAAGTTAGACATGTGAGGTCTTCAGAAGACATTCTTTGAGTGGTATCTGACAGTCAAAGAACAGATGGGGGAAATAAATTAATGGTGGAACAGATTATGGTATAAAACGTGGACAAACGTATTTCCACAATCGTAGTGTAGTCTGTCTATGAATAAGTTGCCACCTGATGATAGCAGCATTGAAGTTAGCTAACTTTTATTGTTCGTGATTGTCTTCAGATTTACAATTCAAACTACACCGTCTCGTATTAAATTTGTTCATACCCAAGCAGATCCAGTTTTACGAGTATTTAAACACTAAACTCCACTCCAGTTTTCCTCTGCTAAGGGCCTCGACTTAAAGTTGATCCGGGGATATGGAAATGTTTCACTATAAATCATAATGGGAGTTTACTGTGAATCAGATTTGGACAGGGTTTTCAACTAAAATTTCATCTCATTTGCATTTTCTCATCTGTCTTCGCTTTATAGTCCATCACTACAATACGAGTAAATATGTAGGCTCTACGCAGTCTGTTTCAAGTGAACTATAAGTAATTCTCAGTTAAATCTCATGAGGACTTGGTTTTTAACAACATAACTTGAATGGAAGTTCCACAGTACTGTTTCTCAAGTGAGTTACTATACTGAACTGCTGATTTTCAGGTGAATTTCTACGAATTCCAATGAAGGAGTATCGAATTATCTACATAGGTTTTTCCAAGCTTGGGAGATACTGATTACCCGTTTCTGTCAATGGCTTCGGCAAAATCTGTGTCGCTTCCAAGTGGTTAGCTTCTTTTCCGATTGGTAGAAGTAGCTGGTGTCATTCAGGCCGACATATCAGTACATTCAGCCGATAACTGAGTGGTGTTTGACTGCGGATCAATAAGTACAAAAATAACATTTCGCTTATTCTCCTTCAGAAGCGGATGAGCGTTTCTGTGTGTTAATTCTGTCTTGTCTAATGTGAGAGCAACGCAGTAGTCAGCGTGGTTGCCTCATAAACACATGAACTGGAGTTTGTCTTTTGGTCATGACGAGGATATGCACTACTGTAACATGTAAGCTGAGTATTCTGGCTTTGGTTACCCGTTCTACTCGTGAACCCGTTTTACTCAATCTGAAGACAACTTGGGACATTGCTCTACCGAAGAAGGTGTTCAAGCGAAAGTCCTGTAAATGAAGACAACAGGAACACACATGAACCACGAGCCCAGTAAGCCATGCACACGACTTACACAAACGAAAACCAAAGTGACACTAACGACACCGTAACTCGCTCTGTTACAGAATTCAAGTCCGACGCGTGCGCGTTTGCTAGTGTCGATCGCGTCATACACTACTGATCAGAATCAACAACGACGAACTCGAAACATCGTGCCTTTTTCAGAATTGACTGACTGACCAAGTTATCCGGATGTGTAGGTTACGTTCAAAGAGAGGAGGTGTGAAATCTAATTTATCTCGGTTATGACGATGGTAGATCCAATTGAGGTTGCTTTCGTCTCTAAAGAAACGGCAAATGTGCAGGAACATGATACTAGACACAAAACGTCAATGATTATAATACGAGAATTCAAACACTGTTATTAGCACTGTCCTCGATGCTGCAAGCCAGGTTGTGTCGAATTACCCCAGTTTGTCCACGAACTACGTATCAGTACTAACGTCGTACAACATTCATTCTGTGTTACATCAGTCCTGATCTCCATGGGCTGCGTAACGTATTAGGCTTTCAAAAAACAGTCGCTCATTAAGTATGCGTAAACCGAAACGACTCACTGAAATCGAGAGCAAGTTTCCACGAGGTTTGTCCGCTAAAGTACACCCAAACCGACGTCCATATGTTGTGAACGACGCATAACCTGTGCTCGAATGATTATGCGCATATCTCTCAATACGGAGACAACCGGATTAATGGTCAGGGCACGAATCAATAGTATCGTTCTTTCCTTGTTTGAAACCTCCGCTTCAGAGCGCAGAGAACGCTACACTACGAATGTAGGTCGTTTGTGTAAACACTTCAAAGAAAATCTTCAGAATTCACATAACATCTCCCATTTGACAGGACACGCACTCATTTAACTGCAGTGAGTGATGGTCACACGTGCCGTTAACGTGGGCAACCTGTAATTCTTTTCATCTGAAACACAAACCGTCAGTGTGCACCATTAATCACCGTTGATCGCCCGCTTATCATGATCACAGATCGCAATTCTAAACATTATTGAGGGTGACCTCATAGCTGCCGTTTATTCTCTCATCACCTCGCTTGTAAGCGCCATTCAGACATATGTCTTTTCTCTTCGTATTCGCCCACGCCAAATACCGTGCACAGGAAGAACAACATCTACATCATTCATCTTTTACACCAGATCTTTATGGCATTGCTGGGATGGAACAGTGTTCTAATGCATGCTAACATGTCTGTGAGATCCGATCAGGTCTTGATCTTCCTTTAGAGAATGAATGTACGCTAGTGCGGGGGGATGGATGGAGCGAGCTTAATGGGCACATGCACACCCAAGCGTACTATCGTAACTTATAATCTTAACTGCACACTGGCACGCTTGTAGACACTTTGAGATAACGACAACCTGTGGTTATGCTTCAGCGAGGTCTCATTCCTGGGCTCGGATTGTTGGTGCTGTGATGTGGATTTTCTTACCCATCCAACGGCTTGTCGCCGGTGGTGGCATGCGTGAACAAGCGACCAAACAACTTGCCATATCGTCGATCACCTCCAGGACAGCCTCGTGGCCATAATGGTGTCGGCAAAGAAATAACAAGTGTGTCGTTGTCTTCCCACCCTCAACCCCTGGTCAATCTCCGCCCGTCTCTACTCTTTCTCCGTCAACTTGCATCTTACATACCTCAGATGAATTGACACTAGCGTTTTCCCAGCCAGTTGGTTTGTAGTGCATACTACAGCGTGTGTGCATGAGTTTGTGCTTGCTTGATACTGTACTGGGAGCTTTGTATTCTGACTACAATTTATAACACGCTGGTATCGGTACGAGACAAGATGCTGTGAATTCTCAAAGCAGAGGAACATAAAATTCGGTTTACCAGACGGACGTATAGACAGACTGACTTTATGTCCCCCCTACATAGCAAGTGTATGTGCGCTTGTTAAACCCTAGACAAAATAATGTTCGTGAGCCTGCCGGGTGCCAGCGTGAAGTATAGCACACGTACGGGGCATTCATGTGCATGTAGGTGAAGGGGTGCAAGATTTACAAACACCATTTTTTTTAGTTAAATGAGATCCCAGCTTCTCACACTGACCAGCAAGTGCTGTGCACTTGTCGCCCAAGCCTGACTCAGAAGCAGTCACAGTACGTATGACCTATTGTCCTTCCCCCACACGTACCCACACATCCACTGCATTTTCCCCGTCTTTCCCAATGGAATTGTGCACATCAATAGAAAAGCATATCTGAAGATTTGTTGTTCATACTACCAATGTCTAAAGAGGGCCGTACAAACAAGTACTCTTTTTCTATTTCGTCTTTTTCATGATTATATCCCCACCCTCTAGCGCCACTCCTGGAGACAGATAAATAATATTAAAAACTCTGGAAACCCACAGGAAAACCTTTCTCTTCTAAGAAACTCTGACTAGGTAAGTGTTCTAGGTTGGACATTGCCGAATCGTAAGTTAACAACTGGTTAACGCTCCAAAAACGGACAAACAGCTGGCAATTTTGCTGACCATCAAGCTCTGCTCCATTCTTCAGGTTTCCTCTTATAACAGGCAGTCATTTAATCACTGTTCGAGGTGAACAGTTAAATCCATTATTATTATCATCGATTTTCGATCGATAAAGTACAATAGTTGTAGTTTGTTCACCACAAGCCTAACTTGGGTTCTTGTAATTTCAGAATAGATTGATTACTTACAGACTTGTTTATCATACGCTAGAAATGACTTAATAGTTACATTTGACGTCTCATGATTGAAGCTACTGATAAGCTGATGAGCTCACCGATTTCAACTGGATTTTTCTAATTTCGACGGAAGTGCACTCCCGATTATCTAACAACGAATGATTAGTGTGAAGCAAACAAATGGCTAATTTTTCCGGCACAGTTGACCATAAGACGACATAATTTGACGACTGCGGTTGGCACTTCTGGTGCCATTCCATTTCTAGTATGCATACAAAGCTGTGTTTAGTTAAAAGTGCACGGGCCACTGGTTGAGTTTCACTAACTAAGCGTCCACAATAAGCTTCCCCATACGCAATTGTTTGAGAGCTGTAGAGACAGGTGAAATCTTGTGTCACACACACACTCCAACTGTTATCATTGATGAACTGGATCAGAGATGACGGATAGGGTAGGGTTGCTAGCGATTTCCATTAATTAAATCAGATTGTGACAGATATTACTCAACATTCCCGATAGTTTTGCATTTTGCACCACCCTTCTTACATCTGGTCTTTGTTCCAATATAGTAAACGACTAAACCTACCCTGTAATTGATCAAGAATACGACGTACATGTAATTATGGACCGATAGGTTACAACGGGCTGATGATTAAATGCACGTTTCACCACCCATTTTCGTAGAATTTGTCTATTACATACACACACATATAGTGAAGTGTAACAAGGTAAATGATATGCAAACTTTATTTAACCTGGCGATGAATAGTCTCATGTAAAGTAACCAAACAAGATATCAGATCAAACGTTCGCCTTCCAAATTATGCGTACATTAAACTTTCATGTCCGGCTGAAGTAGTCTGAAGCCGAAAGGGTGAAATGGAACACACTTTTGATCACTTCTTGTTGAAGAGTAAGAAATCTGAAATAAAAATGATCATTTCGTTAATATGCGATGGCTCTAAAACCCAGCAAAGTAGTCATGAGTCGGAAGCAGGTGAGTTCACATTGAAAATCGATGAGTTATTTTTTGAAATACTACACGAATACCAAAACAGTGCGATTTGCATGGGTTTATCTATAAATTATCTGTTTATACGAGGTTCTGTGACAAACAACAGTTTCGCACCAGTTAGTTGAAGCGTGCGAGTCCTGTCTTCGGGAAATTATTAGATGGAGACGTGCGCTTTGACCAGCTTATGGGTGAGCAAATTCTACTGGTCATCTGGTGCGAAGGGGTCATGGAGAACAATTACTACTCGATCAACATTGTCTTAATTGAAGATAACTGAACTCAGTGAATATATTACTTAAATGGATGCTGTATTCACCTGCAGGCCCGGATGAACGCAACATGGTGATCGGGCAACCTGATCATTACTCACAAACGAAAGTGGTTGAGCGTTCACATATGATAATTCGGTCGTGACTAATGTGAGGTCAGTGGCGCAGTGGTAAACACGGTCGCCTCATGAACAGTGTGGCCGAAGTTCTAGTCACAGCAGTGGTGAGGGTATGCACTACTGACGAGCTCTAATGAGAGCGACACTCGAGTCTAGTGCTTCTGCTGTTCGAAAGGGGCCGACTGAAAATTCTATGGGAATGCGATAGCTGCGATTAATTGTGAGTGATGTTCAACTTGAAATTAACCAAATCCCCGACTACTTTTCAGTAATCTAAAATATCGCCTAGCAGGTTTAATGAGATCGGAGATTCCGACCTGTCTAGGAAGTCCTAATCGTGGGGTTATCGACTGGAGTTAACAGACACTAAATGTTTCTCCTCTCGAGACGATCGGGTAACCTGATCATTACTCACAAACGAAGGTGGTTGAGAATTCACATATGATAATTCGGTCGTGCCCATCGTGAGGCCAATGGCGCAGTGGTAAACACCGTTGCCTTATGAAGGCGCTGCTGGAAGTCTAATCCCGATCGTGGCGAGGATATACACTACTGACGAGCTCTATTGAGATCAAAATTCCAGTCTAGTGCTTCTTTTCGAAGAGGGTCGACTGAAAAGACTATGGGAATGCGATAGATATGGCCAACTGTGGGTGATGTTCAATCGGTATGAAGACCAAAATCCTCCACTACTCATCAGTAGTCTTTAAATTTATTGAGTTGTGGAGAAAGCTCGGTTACATTGGTAATACATCAGATACTAATGATGTGGATTCGAGATGAACATGGTGTTAACTTCGGTCCACACCAGTTATCTATACGGTCAATTCTGCCCACGGTACTTGACTGAGATAGATTGATGCTAAACTCCATAGATTACCGGTACTTTCGATCACGTTTCGATGAAGCGTTAGAAATATATTATGAGAGACCAGCTGTTTCTTCAAAAGATGATGGTTCTAAACGAGGGCATGCTACTCGTGAAGCAGAAGCTATCACGAGAACAATCAAATATTGTGGTTTGAATCTTTTCAATCTGAATGTTGTGTACCGGAACAAGGAGTGAAAAAAGGCATTGTCTGTATGAAACGCACTTTGACAGAGAGAATACTAGGTTTAACGTACTGCCCAACAAATTAAACTGATAGGTCAACTTAAAGAAAATTGTATGCACCCGAAGGACGAATGTATAGGTGTATTGGTAGGGTTGGTTACGCAATTACAACGCTTTGATCTAACAGCAGAAGTTACTGGTCAACTTTCTCAAAGTGAAGAACGGTTAACAAATGAACGTGCAGGTCATTGACCTAGTAAAAGCTTTGAAGAGACAGAATTTAACTGAGACATTCCTGAAAAGGTGGATAGATGTAGTTAAGACGATTCTCCCTGCAAGTCGCTCAGATACAGTGCGCTTATTAAAAACCGTAAGGGTAGCCATTATACATTTCTGAATGTGTTCTCCCAACCCCATTAATAATGTAACCAGTGTCTTCATAGAATAGTTCAAGGAAACTCATACAAGTGCAACTAATGGGGGCAGGGTGTATCTCACGCGCTGATGACTACGGGTGCAAAACCTAGAAACATAGCTCCCACAAGTGAATGTGAACGATTACCATAAGAAGTCCTCGTGTGGAATTAACGGATTAGAGTGATCAAGAATTTGATAGAGAGAGATTCGGGACCAGTTTCGTGATTATTACAGAATAACTCGCAGCCGCAGAAAAAATAAGATGCAACTGGCTCTGGTGCACACAAAAACAAAACATCCTAAAGTCTGGAAGTACTACGAGTGGATGAATGAGAACCAGATCAGTTGACCACATCTAGGAGAACATCCCGCAGAAGTAAACGAGAGCTTTCGCTTTCTACTTTCAGTGTATTTGGAAAAACGAGTTAGAGAGAAAAGACTAATCGCTGGGTTAAAAACGGCTCCATCTTACGGAACCCCGGAGTTAAGCTACATGGTCTGAGAAATTTATACACTCAAGTAGATGTACCGCGTTTTTGTCACCTGAATAAGTTTCAGTGAGTAAGCTATAGAATTGTCCATCACCAACACCTACAGCGAATTTTAGCGTCGATAGTGGTAAAAACTTCGTGTGATACAAAAACCTTGCATTTTCCTCAGAAACACTGTAACTGTACAAATTATGTGGGCGAGAATGTGCAAAGTGGAGCGTGATCGATGTTCAGCTTTACATTAGATTTTAGGATCAGTGAGATTGACCATATTTCCAAAATAAAAAGAACTGGCTGAAAACTCTGTCAGAATACACTAGCTGTGTACCATGCAAACCGACCGTCTTTACTCTGATTATCTGTTACACTTACGGACCAACTTTGGAGCAACGTGGAGACACCATAGGAGAGCGTTCTTCCGAATTAAGGGGTTCCAGCAACAATCCTGTGAAAGGAAACAACAAGAGCCAGCATGAGCCATAGGCCCAGTAAGCCATGTACACGACTTTCACAAACGTAAACTAAAACAACGGTGACAACACAGCAGCACACACTGTTACATAATTCGAATTCAACCTGTGCGCGCTCGTTGGTTTCGACCGTACACTACAGTTGTGATCACATATGAGTTATGTTGAACTTCTATCAACTATCTCTCCTATTACCTACTACACTATTTATTTACCGATAGAACTGGTGGGAAATGAGACCACCAGACTTGACTGTCCTCAACAGTCAGTACATTAAAGGCCTCATCCTAAGGAAGAGATGATTAAATGGTCACACCAGTCAAAACTGTTGAGAATGTAAATGTGATGTGTGGCCCGATAACCGGGTGACCTCTACAGATTTAATGGATTGTACACGAAACTTTGTTGCCGTGTTAATAAATGTTTGTCTAACCACCTGTACATTACAGCCCAAATATTGTTACTGTTGAAGCAACTTGACTTACATTCGGTGTCCATTCTTGACTCACTATCTGCTGTTCAGCTTTTGTCATTGTCTAACCACAACTGGATAGGTGACCACGTCACTCAAACGTTTAAACTGAGACGCCCCTATACCATCACGTGAATCCTATCCGTAATGTGTCACGTAATATTAGCCGCTTGTATCATTAGCAACTTTGTGTTTACTATGACTTCATTGAAAGCAGTGACAAACAAAATGGTTCTGTCCTTAACCACATATGTCAACTCACAACCAAACGGTAACTGGATAACTGGCCCAAGTTTGGCTGCAATCCAGCTGTTTCACGGTTTGGTCGCCCCTAAATAGAATAAGTTTCAACGAAATAACTTGAAATCTTTCTGACATTTTCAAGACACAACTGCCGCCACTGACTTCATTGAGTGACGCTAACACCAGGTGCTTGAGTGACAGCGAATGGTTTGCTACAGTCCCACCAAAAATGGAGACATTTCCGAAGTGACATCATCATAATCATCATCTGCCTTTCTATGCCGTGAAGGCTCGGTTTTTCACCAGAAGCAGTCCACATGCTCCCTGAAGCACACTTATCCACTTGAATGACCCCGGGGTCAGTTGGTCATTTGTTCCCCCCTTGCTTTTTGTTCATCATCGTTCAAACCGTCAGCCAAGCTGACTGTCCGTTTGGGTCAGTCACGCCTGCAGCGGCACTCTCCTTGCGTCTAATTGATTCGCGTGATAATTCAAAACAGACAGATATAAGGACACGTTGCTACCGCAAATGTGCCATGCTGAACCACAAATCATGAACACAGCACTAGATGATCAACTTCTCCACACAATGCTAAGTGTTCTTTCAAATCGGGGAGACCAGAACTAAGGCCATTTTAGGAATTGCCCGTTGAGTAAGCTTTCCATCCAGAGCTATATATCAGTGAAGAGGTTTAGGCCTTGATACTTTCCTGGCCAAAAAACCAAAGCAATAGTAGTTCATTGTGTTAAATACAACCGCACTACTCACAAAACTAGTTCTACTGATAAGTTGCTAGTACGATCCTTGTCCACTTGCAAGAAGCCATACAGATCACGATGTCTCGAGAGGAAAAATGTAATTTTTACAGGCTTGCATCCAACTGGAGTAAAATTTGATTACTAGCAAAGCCTGACAAGCTCAGATACCGATTTACAATTACTGCTAGTCAAAGTGAAATTGTGTTTTCACGAACCAGCCACCTAATGAACTTAGACCACTAAGGCTTAGCTGTAGTTCATTAAGTATGAAGTCTTGCGGTTTTGTTGGACAGAACTTGTAGCATACATCTATTCTCCAGCTACTCGCGTTTTCGCAGCAAATAGCTTGCAAGACTTCTGAAACCCATCCGAATCTGAATTGTTCCTTGTTGTCTAATGAATAAGTTCGTACACACTCCAGACACTGAACAGCCAAGTACATATATACGCCTACCTGACGTATAACAGATGCTTACAACTAGTTCCCTGGACAAGTGCGTTAAAATCCTGTGTTTTTATAAGACGGCGCACCAACTTGTTGTTGAAATGCTTGTATGAGAGTTGTAAGGGCTGTTACTGTAACTTACCAAAAACATCAACTTCATTTGTTAGTAATTAGCTCACCAGTAGACTGACGACGTGGAAATCAACAGCCCGCACGGTTTCATCTTTGCCGACACTTTCATAGCAAGGATCTAAAAGTGAATGTCATTGCAGCTATCCAAAATACCTTTTCTCAAACAGTATATCATCTTCATTTTACGACGGACGATTGACAGAACATAACGGACTGAATGAATTATTAGCATAGAAAGCGGCATTTCAGTATGAAAACCGTGGACCGCAAGAGTCGAAATATCTTGACAGTTGTTCCGTGAAAAATGTAGTTGGTTCCTTTCATTGATGTATTTATTACAAGAATGATTGGACAGGTTAGTATCTACATTCTGTAAATGTAGTGCATAGTTCATACAGATGATGCTTACAGCACACACTGTCTGATCGAGCCAGAAGTAGATGCAGTTCATGAAGGATTCAAAGTGATAGATACCAATTCAAAGTCTAGTTGGCAAGCCGAGTTGTTCGGTGTAAACTTCAAAATGGCTTGCTACGTGAGATCTATCTGACAGTCTTTAAACTGTCATTATTTTTTCGTCTTTCTAACAAAATTGGTTGGACAAATCAATTAATTCGGGATCAACCTCTTAACTGTATCATCTTTGTTTTTGTTTAGAAGATTCCGGATCCCAAAACTCTGTGTGAAACAACCGGTACCCGAGTCGGTCGACTTCAATGTTGTCTGTGAAAACCGATGCGTAGGCCGGGTACCCCACAACAACAGGACTGTGCATCAAATGGAAACCAGGGTGAAGAAACACATCATAACAGAGTGAACAGCATGTCACGCAAAGGTATGACGTTAGAGTCGAGTATAGAAGCTAGAAGACTGTAGTATCGATCGCACATCCCAGGCTACTGACGCAACATTAATGTGAATCATCATCATCGTATACAGCAATACATCCGTGAGTCACACTTACGATCAACCGCCCCACAATCACGGCGAAGAAGAAGAGAAATCAAACACTTTATAGGAAGACAGAAGGAGAAAAAGGAAGGAGAAGGGGCCCAACTACTAAAAAGTGTAGCTACGTCTATATTCACACATTCAACGTCAGGGTGCCTACACTTTGCAAACAAACAACCAAGCTATAGGTGAAATTAAGGCTAAATCAGCAAGACAGCTTCCTTACGGCTTTCACTGCCCCGCCTAATTAAATGCACTGACTCCACAGACAACTCGGCCAAACAACGACAACATTCGCGTCACTGAGCTCGATTAATGGCTATCTCATCTAACGTCTATAGCTACCGACTGTGTGAGTCGCGAGGGTCTAAGCCCGGAAGACGAACCCGATCTACAGTGGCCAAACTCTTCGTGAACGATTTCATTCCACTACGCCAGGTCATCATCTGTCCACCTCGCACCTTACGTCAGCCAGCCGCAGCGTCGGCAAGGAGTGCTCGGTGGGACAGAGGATCAGTTGACACCCTTAGTACATGATCTAACAATCTAAGTCTGTGTAAATGTAACGAGTGAACGAATGAACTCGTTTGACGATCACTATCATATATTCGCTTCATAACCTCTTTGTTGGTGACTCATTGGTGCCACCCGACGCGAGCGATCGAACGTAGACATTGGGGGTCAAATACTTGAAGACGGCTCACGTTTTCTCCTCTGAGCGGCCAAGTTTCGCTGTCGTAAAGCAACACAGCCATCACTGTCGTCTTATATACGCGACCTTTAAGCATCAGAGAGATGCCTCTCTTTCGTCAAAGGTGCCCCAGATTGACGAACACCGTTCTATCCTTAGAGATGCGCGCCTTAATTTTATTTCCTGTCTCACCACCACCGCTAATGCAGCATTCCAGGTATACAAACCGGTCAACAACCTCCAAGACTTCATTGTCTAACAATAAATATACGTAATTACAGCAATCTTGTAGAAGCATTTTGCATTTTGAGGCTGCAAAGCGCATCCTGAAGTGTTTAGCAAAATGTGAAATAGCGTCCAGCATTGTTTGTGCTGCTTGGAAAGTGTTAAACAACAACACATTGTCATCAATATAATCAAGATCCGTCAGCCTCCCATCACGTAGGAGGCCCACACCGGCATCATTTGAGTACCGCAGACAGTCCTCCATTATATCGTCCATCACAAAATTAAACAAAAATGGTCAAAGTGGACAACTTTGACGTACGCTGTTCATGGCGCTGAAACTGTGAATGTGAATAGACAACCATATTACGAGTTCCATGTTAAATGTTACACGATCAAGCATATCATGTTGGAACTAGTGCCATCGTACTTACAGCAACTGTTAACCTTGCCATTTTGAGATTTTTACTGTTTCTTTTGTCTGTTCATGCTATTTTATAATTAATTTAAACACTCATAAAGACGCTGTGGAATTGGCACTGACATCAAATGTAAAATATCAACTTCATAGCGTAAAATGAAGATTTAGGTTAATTTTAGGCCAGGCCGGATTACTGAAATCTTGAGGTATTCACAACAAAAAATGGTATAATGTATATCATAATACCTCAGTATCGAATATATGAAACGCTACGTCAAGAATTGCTTCACTCCTGTGATTAGCTAATCTGGCAATGATAACGGTAAATTAGCTTGTAATCGTCGTATCAACAAAGTAAATTATATCAAATCAGAAGCACACAGTAGCTCAATTACTTTTGACTATAAAATATCAACTATTTCACACATAGCATACTGCTCCCAACGGGTAATTTTTTAATGTGTTATGGCTTGTTGAAACCAGTTCCATAAATGCTGATCATCTGTTTGATTTGTTACTATTCATAAACCACCTACGTTTTGCATCTGCGGAATCATCAAAGTGTGACACTCACCGTGTTTCCGTATTCTGTGAACTCCCATGATAAATAGATCGATTCAGCCTTCGGTTTTGTCTACCAGATACATGCGCGTGATTCTCATGAGGTGAGGTGCGCACACAGCCAATCATTAATCGATAACCTGAACAACTCAGTGCTGTTGTCGAAACGTAAGGTTCTCCAGTGGAACGGACGTATCCTCCTGTGGTGTTCCTGCTTTCACATCTACTAAACTGTCGAGCTGTGAGTAATAGAAACCAAACTCACTAGGGAGGGAAATGTACACTTCTGTGAGGAGCGTCATTACTGACTATCTGTCACGTTTCATTGGAGACAGCATCTTAACGGAGTGTAAACAGTTTTTCAGCTAAGGTTTACAAACCGACGCTCGCATTTGTTATATTCTCAAAAAATTCCATGCCATATACATGAAAAAATAGATCTCCAACAATATTTTTGCAGATATGCCACGTGTGGACTGAGACACTGATTTATGAATTACGCATTGTATTGAGGTCGCTTCTTGCAAAAAGAGTTAATCAATAGGATCAATAGACAGACGGATAAAACACACTAAGGTTTCATTGACGAGCAATCACTAAGATGCAAACACTGTTGGTAAAACTGTTGTCATCAATGCCATAACCTTTCAGTCAGCGTGTTAGTTGTCAACCCACTGGTTTCTCGGGAGGTCGGGCAGAAATGATTCTCATCAACAGCCAAAATCACAATACACAGAATGGAATCTAATTATCTAAAGCGGACAAATGTATTTTCCATCTTGATCAGTTAACACCCGACATTGTGGTTATTTTCGTTCTCATATTATCCTATAGACATCTATAAGTACTCACTTTGGTAAAGGTAGTGTTCACCGCAAAACAAAAATGTTTTCTCAGTTTACAGTAACTTCGACAGCAAGTATCGACTTTACTGTTACGTGGTGCTCCAGACCATACTCAAATTCTACAGTCAATCTTGCCAATGTTAAATCCCTTTGGTCTTTTAAAAACGTAGGTTTCTGTCGTAGTTTTTGCATATTCAGTTTGTTCATCAGCCTTTTGTGAAAAACCTGAATAACGAGTGTACGATCTCCAGCTCAAACCCCGGCTACTTCATTCGCTTCCTGCAGATTTGAATAACTAGAAAATATTCAAGCATCACGTAGCCGAAATTCGTTGTTACTTACACCATGTTTGTGGGCTCTACCTAATAAAAAACTAGTATGTGTGCTCACGGTCTGTCACAAGTGGCTCGTCCATTACATATATGCCCTTCAAAGACATTCCAGACATGCACCGTTTCTCATAGAACGATAAACAATACTTTCATTTTCCCCAAAATCGAAATTTCAAGACCGTTTGGGTCTTCGTGTGGACTGATCACGTGGTGATAGTCTAGATGGTGGACCCAACCAGTAACCTTATCACAAATGAAGCTCATAGAACCGATGGTCGATCAGATAAAAGTTTCGCCTCGTAACGCCAAGTTCGATCCCCTGTTCAGATAGTAATGAGTTCAAACAAGGACAAAGCCGATCATTCGGTATCACATTAAGGGCGAGTATCAAAGTTAATATAAACATCTAGATTGAACATCACCCACAATTGATCGCAACTGCCGCATTTCCATAGAATTTTCAGTCGGCCCCTTTCAAACAGCAGAAGCATCAGACTCGAGTTGCGCTCTCATTAGAGCTCGTCAGTAGTGCATATCATCGCCACTGTCGGGACTAGAATCACGGCCACGCTGTTTAGGAGGCAACCGTGTTTACCACTGCGCCAATGACTTCACATTAGGCACGATCGAATTATCATATATGAACACTCAACCACCTTCGCTTGTGTGGGTAATGATCAAGTTGCCCGATCGTCCCGAGAGTTGAAACAGTTACTGTCCTGTTAACTCCAGTCGACCACCCCTCGACTAGGACTCCTCTCCAAGTTGAACAGCGTGGCCGTGGTTCTATTCCCGGCAGTGGCGAGGATATGCACTACTGACGAGCACTAATGAAAGCGAAACTCGAGTCTATTGCTTGTTTTCGAAAGGGGCCGACGGGAAAGTCTATGGGAATGCAACAGCTGCGATCAATTGTGGATGACCTTCAATCTATATGAGAATCAAAATCTTCTACTACTCTCCAGTAATATAAACATCACTTTGAGCCCTTGTGATCGTGGCCAGTACAAACCAACAATCCGAGGTGGGTTGTAAATGTCAGTCTGCTCTACCTCAAATATTTACGTCATTTGACCACGAATCACACACTAGGTGATTGTGTGCCTATGTTGGGATATGTTTTAAGGCGATAACAAAACTAAAGGTAAGCAAGCGAAATATACGTTTATTGACTGGCACCAAATCTTAGAGGGTTAGTGAGTGGTTATTCGTGTGTAAGGATTGGCATCTTCTTTAGTGAACAGAGAGCGAACAAGCATATTCTTGTTATCGAAAGACTTGTGACTGTTATGGAAGTTCCATATTTTTTGCCGTGAAGGTATTACTCCGTCAACTGCAAGCGAACAGTCCTGTTAAACCAAAGTTAGGATAGAAGACAATGGGTAAGGAGATCTAAAAACCTGAACTCTTACAAATAAGTTTTGCTGCATATGTCGTTTGTTTAACTGAGGTTTGCCACGGAAATTTTGTTTACGAATCACAGTTAGCGAACTTGACATACTTAAACCAACTATTTCGCCATCTTATTTGTAATGCACAGACTGCGATCTTCGAAACTGTCACTAAGGTAACATAGTTGCATTCAAAACAAGTGTTGGGTTACAGAATATGCTTGTATTGCCGCCATCTGAACCAAGGATTAGGGTAAATACATTTCAGTATGCGATGAGTGTGGTTGTGACTAGCGAGTAACAAAATAAAAAGTGGAAGTGCTCGGAAAACATTTGAAAACGTCATCATTAAGTTTTAAGATGACTTAATCGATCTCCATGATGTTGATTATTTGTTCGCTTTTCATACACTCCCCTCTCACAACGTATACGCGGCCACTTCTAATAACCGGACAAGAATCCTTTGGAATATTGGAGCTCGGTAGGAAAATGCTGGGGAATATCGTCTCTAACCGGCTCATCATTTTATTCCGTAATCAATTTCACAAATCCAAATTTACGTTCACTTTCATTAACTGATAAGTCGAAGGTTAGCAGACTTGCTAATCAACAATTCAACTTTGTACTTCAACCGACTGCTCAGAAATTATGTTATACAAGGTAGAAATTAACAAATCTACATGGGGCCTATAATAACTAATCAGTCCATCAGACATTAGCATACTGACTTAAACGGTCTTTTATTAACTGAGTATCCCAACTGTGACGAATTCACACTCTGTGGCGTTCTGTCCCGTTGAAACAGGCCGCGCGTTGACAAGCTTGCAGTCGACCCCTGGGAGTAATTGTCACATTAAACCTGGATGGGTCACAGCAGACCAATCCCCATCGGCTGTTGTCATGTGATAAACAGTAGTAGTGTTGACATTGAATCAGATTGTCAAAATGTATGCAATCTGGGATGAGTGCATATGATCGCCGTTCACGTCAGGAATGGTTCGAAGAGACTGTTAGTGGTGACAGCGTCACACAATGGATTTCTGTTATCATCAACGTGTGATCATATTCAATGGGAATGGAATTGATGCTACTGTAGTGGTTGTAACGGCAACTGCGGTGGCAGCAGCAGTAGCAGACGGCTGGTAGGGGGAGTATGTGCTGTTGACGATGATGCAACCTCCAGATCAATCACATTTACATTTGGCTTTAGAGAGTGGGGTGTACACCACACAAACAGACAATGTAAGTGGGTGTTAATCGACAGGGGAAATCGGAATTCCCGAGTTGCGCTGTCACGGGTGTGTGCAGTTGGATGGCGATAGGCGGGTACATGTTTGTGTGCGTGTGTACGAAAGATCGACGGTGAGAGAAGGTGCTACTTCACTGTCCGTTGCGTTCTATCTACATCAGCCAATCAGCACTCGAGGCACTGTGCACACTATGCGCCATTTCTCGGATGGACAGGATCGCACCATCGATATCCCTGCCATCGAAGTGGTGGAGAGGGAGGTGTGGGTGTGGTTAAAGGCAAGGGTCTTGAAAATGTGCGATCCAGTCTCGCTCTGATTCCTATTTAAATACGCTGATTATGCTGCTACTTCACGATTCATTGACTAATGGAGCCGCATTCTCACTGGTCCCAGCGCTATGTTGGTATGGAAGTTTTGGTTAGTGAACTGGTCAATCCAGTTGATCATCCTCTGGTGTTCGAAGAGACGCAAAGGAGACCCTGGCTGTCAACACATGGTTACACTCATCACCATGAGGATCCTCACCCTTGCAGTGATCAATACTCTACGATCCTTAATCAAGAGGAAGAATTACATTACACTTCAACTGATGTAAAAGAAATGGAACCGTCCTCGATTTGGAATTACAGAGAAACCGTCAACGATCAGGGAGCACAGATTCCAGCCACATACGTATCCAAGTCAAGTTTCTATAATAGTTCCACAAAAATTGAAGAAGGCTGTTCGAGGTCATCAGACATCAAACGGGATAGCGGTTGTTACCTTACGAATGAGACCATGTCAAGTCCACCAGATCTTACCTCATCCTGTCTTTTCAATCCCCAATGTAATCAACAGTCAAGTCAAGTGCTACAACTTAGCACAGCTAACTATGATGCACAGAAAACTCGACCATGGGACTTCCATATGGACACAAACCTGTTTGCTCAGTGTAACGTAAGTCAATTACATCTTTGTACTTCTGGCAATAAACGTGGACCGAAGCTAGTGCGGTCAACTTAATAATTTCAAGTTGAATATCACACAATTGATCACAACCTCTGCAGTTAGGTAGAGTACTGTTCAGTAAATTAGATAATCCAAGCATCTGCCACTGATGCGTACATCAATATGAATTAACCACTAGAAAGGGGATAGTTATAATGAGTAACCACTCAAACTCTTAGTTGTTCAGCGTTTGTTTTGTTACCCATTTAGTATTCCGACAAGTCATCGAGTCACAAACTACCTGCTCTCATGTACTTTCGAGATATAAACGCGAATTCTCTATATGCACACTAGGATTGCGGTCCAACATTTTGTTTCATATAACTCAGTTTATGAAATAAACGATGAGACACGGACATCGTGTCCACATAGGATGTTAAGCTGATACCGCTTGAAAAGGTTGTTTCCATGTTAATAACATTAACTGGAGTAAATTCAAAGTGGTCTGGACTAATCTCTGACATTTCTGTGGCTCTCTCCTACCACTTGGGCGACCTCCCACTGAGTCAGACAGTTATAGTACTTCTATTCAACAAATAGTCATGCAGTTGGACTGATTCAATTTGTCTGTACTTAGGTTCTTGTCAGTTGAAAGGTCTCAGGCAAAAAGGCATGTGACTAGGGAATTTCCCGCTGTCAAAAGATGTTAGCCTGAAAAAGTGTTAGTAGTCTTTGTTGACATAAACCTTACCTCAGGGATGTCTGATTACTTAACGTGATTACGATAAACTTGTCAATAACTTAGTTGGGTACAAACCAGTCAATTTCTTCAGGTTATTCTATTTAGAAAACCGTATGATCCGCATTCTCTTATTGAAAACTGTAAGATATAATCACAAACTCTCAATTCATTTCTGTTCTGGCCTGCATAGCTACTAAGTAGGTGATGGAATTAATCAGTCGTTCAACTAAAAATGACAAGGGATGTGTTTTTGTCATCAAATCAACATTTAGCTCCAAACTAACTGCGCGCATGAAATGAATTGTGAAACCTGTTCCGTTTAAAATACGGTAAATACCCCCAATTAGTCCATGAAACTTAAATATAACCACTCTTTACATTCAAGATTAATATTTATCGCTACAACTCTCACAAAACGGTCACGTCCACAACGGATGATTAACAGGGAAGTAAGTTTTGCTCCAGAAATGTCATCACAAACCTACAGACTTATCTGTATGACTGACCTCGTATCAAATTCGTATATCAGTCGTGATGAGCTGGGTTTTTACGTTCAAAATACCACAACAGCTGTCGTTGTAAACTTTTTACCCCCCCCCCCCCTTCCGGGCTATTAGCAGTTCGTGTCATTTCAACCACTGGCACCACTAACTAGTGTACGCTGTGAATCTCACGGGGGTAAACTGGAGAGTTCTACGACGACGATAAGTCTAACAAATTGAATACGTGACCAGATAACAACGGGTAAACGGATATTGGAACAATGGTCGTTTATCAGATGAATTTATCCGATATAAATGTGCTATGATAAGCAGCTTATTCTGCGCCTTTCGTTTTTCGAATTAATGGATTCCACAGCTTCTCGTAGCACTTCAGATGACCGGTTCTTAAGTAGTCTGAATTTATTTTAAATTTAGTCTGATTAAATACATTCGAAATTCGCAGACAATTGTGTTGACTAAACAAGCAGTTGCTGGTCAGTAGCTCATCAATCTACCTTATCTTTCTTGTGCTTTGTACACACGTGTACTCCCGTACACAACAGCGTTCCGCAGACACAACTCGACCGACAACGTCCGCTCGATCAGAACAACACCATCTCCGAAAGCAGCATCAACGTGAACAGGATAAAAGTCGTACACGATCATTGAACATCGCATTCTGCAGACTTCGATCGTGTTTACCAGAAATCCCCAAAGATACCAAATTGACAAAGATTAGAACGCTGCGATACGCTATCAGCTATATTCGGCAGTTGATGGACGCGGTCGATGATAATCGTGGTTCATCCATTGATCAAACATCACCGAAAACCTCCTGTGTTCCCAGTACGACCGATGGACTGGTATGTTCAGTCGTATTTCTAATATGATCATATATCTTTTTGTCTCTTCAGAGCTCCATAGAAGATTTTCTCTTGAAGGATAGCGGTTTTGATAGCCTGTTTGAAAAATGACTTCCGGCATCTATTGTACAGTTTTGATATGCTATTTTCCTTTAATAGATATATGCTTTCATTTAATCTATCTTTTCCGAAATCGAGCAATATAATGCCAGTGCATGTTGTCGCCGGACTATGACCAGCGGTAAGCTTACCTTGCGAAACAATTCAATGGGAAAGAGTTGGTGTAACATGTATACTATGAAGACACCGTACGTAGGTGATCTCGTAAGAAACTTGCTTCAGGGCTTGGACTAAAAATGTGATGAGTCGCTATGGTGACACATGTGCACTAAGGAACCGTTGTCTCCCAGTCATCCACAGACTACGTGTACCGGCCAGTACCAATGACTATGAGTGTTAATGTAGTGCTTAGGTATTTCTTCATGCGCCAGCAAGACTGCAATCACTTTGTGGCACCTCGTTTTTGAGTAGTATAGTGCGTACACCCGGGAACTAAAGGACAGATTTCAACACCAGGAAGTCGAGGGACCAGAAGCGACTAGTAGAACAGTGCGTAAGCACTATGTGAGATGTGTTACCAAGGCGAATGACACTATACTGTCGCCCAACGTGTGTGAATACAAGTGAGCCATGCAAATGAAATTGCGCGTTCGTGGTCCTATGTTTTAACATAACTTGTACGGGACTTCACGCAGTAGACAACTTCGCAGGTCAAGTATCTTTTATGGTTACAACAACACTACGGTTCAGTTCAGGATGCTGATGCCAAGGTTCTGTTAGTGTTTTTCTAACATCAGTGTAAATGTGAACTAACGGTGCGGTGAGGTATCTCACACACACCTTAAAGTTGGTAGTAGCCATTATAGCAAGATCATTAAGTAATCATCTGTGCAAATGGATTTCCGATTGAACAATTTTTTGTAAACGTCGTATAAACGAGAAGATAGGCCAACAGAATTCGGAGGATGGTTAGCTCACAGTTATCGCTGATATAAGTGAACAATTAAAGTGAATCAGTAACATTATTGTACGTAGGTCTGTTGGTTCTACCGGATCCGTGCCCGGTTTGAAAAATCATTTCGTCCGAAAAAATGCATATCTTGCAAGCCTTCCAGGTTCACGGAACCTTGGTGTAAAAATAGTCGTTCTCATACGTAAAAACTGTCTTTGCTTTCAAGTTATCAAGTTTTACGAGTCGGTTCACAACACCGTTTTAATCCAGACTTACACAGAAATTGCTTCCCAAGTCTAAGGGGCAACTGGGTGAGCGAAAGTTTAGTCTCCTAGGCCGACAGTCATAGGTAAGGATTCCAGCTATACAAGTTTCTTTATCCGATGAATTCCAACATTTCAGCAAGTATGCATATGGAATTGTGAAAATAAAGTACGGAATATTGTGACTAAACAGATTATCACAGTCGCTCTACAGCTCTACCAGCCAAAATACTGTTAAATACAGTCCAAACTGAATAGGATTGTTGTATGAATTTTACCGTCACATGCTAGTATGATAGATATGCACTTTGATTCAACTGAGTCCCGAACACCATCTGAACCATCATGTGTGTTTCAGCCTTTTAACCCATTCCGTTAAATTTCAGATGATGAAGATCAATGTCAGAGAAAATGGTGCTAACATTTTTTTTGCTGTCTTCAATCCTACGGTTTGTTGTGCCATGCAGGAGGGATGTTCGAAAGTTCACTGACCTCAGACATGACATGACCAATGGGTAGCAAGCCGCCCATCTAAGACAACAGAACTAAACAAATTTCCTATAGGGATTTGAACAGAGAGTTAGGGGTATTTGAATATGGTAACCGTAAACAGAAAAGGACGATGAATAGTCAGTTTAAACATGACAGCTTAAAAAGCCATTAGATTCCTGAATGTCAGTTGCAGTAGATCACACTAAAGAGAAATGAGCAACTACCTACTGAGTATGTTTGATGTATGACCACACTCTATCTTACGAGTGGACTCAGTTCCAGCTATTGAATTCTGTCTACATCTAACCTATCTCGAATTCAAATAAGACAAGAAGGTTGAATATGATAAAAGCAACGAAGTTGTCTTACCGGCGAACGAAATAACCAACCAGTGGAAATAGCCAGTTAGAAACAGAGAACGCTCATTGGATAAACTGATGACCTGTAAGGTACGTGTGGACTGCTAATACTACAGTGAATTATATTTTCTACTGGCACGCAACACATTCAACAGTTTAAACCAAGTGAGATGTGAGCAACACAAAATTGTGTCACCGTTATTCTTGACACGTTGTTCTCTTCAGTTTATGACCAAGTAAAAAAAGTATATTGGTACAATCAGTCTGACAGCTTTCGTTAGTTGATTCGATAGGAGATCACTCAACTTGATTTGTTCATACCAAAAAAATTACGTGTGTTACTTATTCCTTATTGTTGTTGTGTTTTCGCATACGCGGTCGTTAGGCCGTATAACTACGAGGGTAGACTAGAGACTCGGTTTGAATCGTGCGAATAGGTTTGGAGTCTGCGCTTATCCATCATCAAGAATCCATCGCCTGTTTGCTAGTAAGCTGTCCGGATACTTTGTGATAACTTGTAAGTTGTGCTGGAACCGTTGGGAAATCTGAAACTGGTTTTGACACTTTCTCCACAGATTCTACGGCCAAGCTGTTATCGAGTACTGTTATTTGGTCCATAAAGACCTACCCGATATGGAAATTCTAGCTACGATGCAACCCAAGATTCACAAGCACAGGCGGTCTTCAACAGTTCCCCTGGGCCCACTAGTCACAAATAGTCGCATAAATGCTACTGGCTGTTGCCTATATGCATCACAGATCTAACAGTGTTTAAGTTTAAAATGGCCTGTTTGATACTTACTCAATACAACCCAAGATGTGAGGAAATTTCTCTTTGGTAAATAACGTTTCAAATGCATAAGGTAGGTCAGATTTCAATTGATCGATCCGGGCTCATTGCCGGTGAACAAATCAGAAATGACAATAAACAGTGAAGGCATGCGGATAACACAGTAAAGAGAACAAACAATTGATCAATTTGAGTACGAACAAACAGTGATATATTAGGACAGAACAGTCATGGTGTCAACCACCCGACAAGGCGACGAACCATTTAATGAACAGCGTGATGGTATGAAACTGTAAAAATTTTGCCGCCTTAAGCTAATGCGTTGGGATCTCTGTAGTTACGGTCATGAAGTTGTAAGAGTTTGATGTGTTTTCTACGTACGCACAATTTCGATCACAAATTGCAGATCCATGAACTACTTGGCGACGAATAATTTGTTAGGGAGATTCTGACAACAGAGGGTACCATCCTATATAGAAAGTGTGCACATGTACGGCGACCATCAAAGTGGTTTAGTTTATGGCTGAGAAACACAGTTGTTCACAATTTGAAGATGCAAGTTAATTCCAGGTGTTTGCTTTCAACAGTTCGTGCGGGGTGACTGGACTGGGTAAGCGACGATGTGGTTGGACAGCTGGTCAAACAAGTTCATCTGTTGAGTGTGTCAGGATGCGTGAATTTTAATGGTTGGGTCTCATACTGAAAGCGCAGGTTAATCGCTCGTCATATAAATTACTTATTGTGGATGTAGCCCCCGGATGACTTACGGTGGGTGGTAAACAGTTGATGACGTGGGTGTTATAAGTTAAGAGAGTTATTGGTAAATTGGCCACTATAGAACGTGCTCGTCGCTCAGGCTGGGGTCCTGGTGACGCACAGATTCCTTGTGGCTGTAGATAGTAAATTATACAGGCGTGTTCTGTAACTGTTTGACTGTGCTGCCTCTGAAGTTGGGACAAACAATCGGAGGATGCAGGCAGCACTGCCAGAACGGTGCAGTATCATCACACTATCTGAGTAGTTTGGTAGCACGGTAAAAGCACTTGTTGCTGGTCGACTGGATAGAAACGTGGATTTTGTGAATGCATCCTTCCTTCATTCTGCTCGATACCTGTATACTGGGGTCGTTTGATCTTGTGTCAAATCACAGGATGCATGCTAGTTATTCTTCGCTATCATTCACTGTTGCACTGCCTTAACTGATGTTGTTGGTGAGATGTACATGCGATCGACATGTATTGTTTCTCGTTATTCTGCACTCACACAGGGATAGCAGTTTAATGAGCATTTAAACTAAGTCAACACTGCGGTATTGAGTACAATACATTAGTCTACTCAGCTACGTGTGAAAGGCACGGATTGAAAGAAATTGTTCCATGTTACAGACAAATCGTTATTTAGATAAATCTTATTATCCATAACACTCTGAGAGTGTGAAGATCACAGTTGGAGTTTCACAGACTAACACACGACTGATTCACTTCCGGAACCGGCTCATCTCAAACAAAGAACGAGAAAAAAATACGTTTGTTTGTGACATTGTTCGGGGAAGTTGGAGCCATGTGCTGAGAGGGACGCATGAACGGGAAATTTGGAATAGTGAGTGACATATCACATTTTCCCTGGCTAGTGGGGATGTGTAGGGGGAGATTGGGCAGTTTGTATGTGTGAATCGGGTGCGACAGGTGTTTGTTCACTACCCCCACCCCCTGCACGTTCTGCGGGTGAATTCCATCCCCTAGCCATACAGCTGACCGCCGCTATTCCCATGCCGGGAGGTGAACGGAACAACGTCGACCACGTGCCACAGGTCGTGAACCGACCGTCACTAAGGGGGACTGCTGAAGGAGGAACTTGCCATTGATCATAACTGTCCTGTCGGGAGTAAGTCTGGTGGATTCTGAAGATAAGTTTACGTGAAGTTTGTGACAAATATTGTGGGACCCAGTCATATCTGTCTTGTTTGTGGTAACATTGCTTGCTAGTAGCTTCCATGAAGATATGTTCAAATCACGTCAAAATCGAGGTGCTAACAAGGTGACGTTTACTGGAACCGTATTACTAATAAGTACTAACAGATGTGATAACTGTGAAGAGATAAAATGGAGAGATTTGAGCTTCGGTTGGCTTAACCCAGCGACAGAAACAGCATGTCCGAACGCAGCAAGCAATCTACCAGCTGACCTTCGAGGCCATGCCAATAGTTCACAAATTTTGCTTTTTGACTCAATTACTCCCGCAACTCAATGATCAAACGAACTGACGGTTCAGGAAGGATTTCTTAAACAGATCACGCTGCACTCCATCACTGCAATTGCTGAGCACTATGGTTCAGTGTGAGCTGGTTGGGAAATACCGCCTGAGCAGTCAGCTGACGGATACAGTATGGCACAGCGAGCTGGATGAATAATTGTGTCAAAATGCAAAGTATTGAGGTTCTGGCACGGTTTTGGAAACTAGCTGATGGAGTATCTGTCGAATTCTGTCATTGGTATAAATCCAACTGAAGCCCACATTTCCCATAATTGAATTTTTGATCACTTGATTACGGTTCACTTCAGGGACCAACGTTTATGTACCATTCATGGTAAAAAACCAATGTACTAATAACGGTAGGTTTTTCACTTCTAAGGCACGGAATTCAGTTATGAGGTTAAGCCATAGTCCTAGTTATGAGTCTGATGAAGCTGTGCAGTACCTGGTAGGGATTGGTCACTTCGATCACTGTGAGCCGAACACTACTCAGTCATGTTTACGATTGTCGTAACCCAGGCAAATGCTCAGTGGATCTATTTTGAATATAGATCCTAGGTTCAGTTTCCATCGCATTAGAACCCATCAGATGTACATAGTAGCGTTCAGACTCATACTTTAAATCGGATCTTTTTGCTGATTGTGAAGCCAGCTTATGAAAAGCTGGTCCACCGATTTTATTTTAAGTCACAGAATTATTACCTACACATGTCGAGCCATGATCGTTTGTGGAAGTATTTACCTAGCTCCGAGTTTGATTCCAAGAAAGCTTTAATAATTCTTTCGGTTTTGGAGGCAAGAGGTGCTTTTATCCTTGCAGAACTCTTACAGTTTTGTTCAGAAACGTGTGTGTAGTACTACGCTTTGACTGAAGTCTGTCAGTGAGTGCCGACGCACAGTTTCGCACTGACGAAGTGCATGTTATTTATACAGAAAGTAAATTCGTTCACATAAGTTGACTCCCTCACCATGGTAACAGAACAGGGGAAAAAACATCAGCAGTATATCACACTTTGTTTTCCCGATCCTGGCTGATAGTCCAACAGTTCAGACTGCCACATTCAATTCGGCATAAGCCGCTTTTGACACTGTGCACAGCTTGTAAACGGGTGATCAACTCGTACCATGATATCTGAGGGGCTACATGCGGTCAACATCGTATTTTTATATAATTTTTCAAAAGTCTAGACACCGCTACGGTTACTTTTTGAGGGTTCAGCGAAGCCTCGATGTGACCAGGGTACCCGTGAGTCAACGCAGCTCGCCGGAAGAAGAGTATTCTCTTGATAGTGGTTTTGGCTGTCTTAACATTGGAGCAGAAACAACGAAAATCACGTTCATATTTTCCCCGTCCTCTTCTTGTATACTTCAGTCACATCAGAAAACGTCTCGCTTTCATCTCATTCTTAACAAAATTTCCCATTTATATATATATATAGTCCTTATTGATGAGTATTTGGGGGCTTTGGTATTCATATAGATTGAAGATCACCCACAATTGATCGCAGCTATCGCATTTCCATAGAATTCCCAGTCGGCCCCTACTACTCATCAGTAATCAAATACCACTCAACAAGTCAATGATTTCTGTGATTTCAACTTGCAGAGAAGTCCTAGTCGAGGAGTCATCGATTGGAATTAACAGACAGTAACTGTGTCTCCTCTCGAGACGATCGGGCAACCTGATCATTACCCACACAAGCGAAGGTGGTTGAGTGTTCACATATGATAATTCGATCGTGCCTACTGTGAAGTCATTGGCGCAGTGGTAAACACGGTTGCCTCCTGAACAGCGTGACCGTGGTTCTAGTCCCGACAGTGGCGATGATATGCACTACTGACGAGCTCTAATGAGAGCGAAACCCGAGTTTAGTGCTTATGCTGTTCGAAAGGGGCCGACTGAAAATTCTACGGGAATGCGACAGCTGTGATCAATTGTGGGTGATTTTCAATCGGTATGTTAGATAGGCCTCTTTGTGGTCGATCATTAAGGTGGAGCACCAATAAAGTCAAACAATATCTAACTTTTATTAGCAGGCGAGGATTCCGTTCTGTTCGCTGGGTTTTGTGGCATACTTCAATAACCGGAGTGAAGTTGTTCGTCCCACTCAGCCAACTGATTTATGCGTTATATATATAACGAATAAAGCGATAGGCAATTTGCTGTCCCCTCAGCAACTAGAATGTGCATTTGAAGCCCGGATTTTTTAGCCAAAGTTGATCTTAATCGACGGTGCGCCTCTTGATTGGCTAAACAACAGGAAAACATATGGAGTATACATGTGCAAGGTAAAGTATCGAGTTCTACCCTGACGATCATCACCTGAAAATGCACTGTCGATGCAATTCTTTTGCACGTTCTTATGTTGACCTGCCAAACTGTTATTATCGTTCTAGACTGGTAAAGTGGTTGGCTTTGATTTTTATGTTGTTTGCTTTTCTTTTTCATGAAGCAACCTTGTTTAAGGGACTTCAATTTGTCAAGGTGCGATCGGATAGAAATTGTAAATTACTATGTTGGATTACACCCATGTCCACCTTATAAAGCATACGGGTTGTGTCCACAAGAACAGAATGAACTTTTACGGCAAAAATTCAACTAATACCTTGAGAAGGCCGATCACTAAGAGTACATTTTAAGACTGATATGTTTTTGCATAAACAGTTCCCAATTTATGCAGTGAGTTCCGACAGTTCTGATGCGCTACAGACCAGTAGAACTGAGAAAAAAACGGCATAATCTGACGTCATAAAGTTTTGGGTGTATTTAACATTAACCTACACAAAATGTGCCGTAACACAAGTTAAAAAATGACATTTGGTATACCATAAATAACTAAACTGAAAGAATCAATCGTCATGAAATTCTCTATACCCAACGACGTGTCCTCATGTTCCTTCTTCAAGCAGTCCGAATCTGTCGGGGACGGTTTTGACGTTATGGCGATCGAGTCATCCAAATAACGACTCAACTGTGTACTCAGCTGACTCAACTGGGCAAGCAAAACAGACTGTCCAATTGGATTTCCCTCGTCCAATGAACCTTCATGAAAAAATTCATATAAACTATCAGCACAATATTAATATAAGATATAACGAAAACCAATGAAGGTAAAATACTGTGCGGTAAACGAGAATAGCTGGAGATTTAACAAGTTTATGGTAGTAGACACGAAAACAGTGAATTATGCGAATATGCATCTAAAACTAGTGTTCATACATACGCAATACCGCGATCAATTGTATTTGTTCTTAAGTAATATGAACCATAGAACTAACAATTCTACAATTGCCTTCTTATTCTTGTCAACCCTGGAAAAGCTCTCTGTTTACACAAAATGTTGCTGATAATGCAAAAATCGCATTTCGTCAAATATCACTCAAAGGATTCGTGTAAAGCAATTGTCTGTACACAACACTACACGATGATGTATACTACTATACCAGTTCTGGTAGTAACCGTAATTTAGTAATTCCCCAATCTTAGGTTAACAGTTCAAATAAAAATTACCCTGGCGATATTGTTAGTTAGATTTTTCTGTCATCTACAAAACTTAATCTGTTTTTACCCCCTGTTTCCAAAACATGTTGAACTGATACCCCTCTCAATCGAATATATGGAAATCACCATTAGTTTTTTCGTCATGTGCTGCAGGTTCGGAGATGAATATAAGCATGAAAGCCAGAAGCAGTCAACAGCTGTTCTCACTTTCGGATGAGCCAGTCATAATGTTCAAGCAGATTTGAATAGGGGTAAATTATCGTCTTCAATTTCGCCCGCTTATCGTCGGATCGATACCTCACACTGTTTTTAACCGTTTTAATTGTTATATTGTTTAGGCCATATTTGGGCGTAATTTGGTCGTAAGTTGTGATGCCATAAATTATTTGTAGATCACTGATGAGTAGTAGGGGATATTGGTTTTCATATAGATTTAATATCACCCACAATTAATCGCAGCTGTCGCATTCCCCTAGAATTTCCAGTCGGCCCCTTTCGAACAGCATAAGCACTAAACTCGAGTTTCGCTCTCATTAGAGCTCGTCAGTAGTGCGTATCATCGCCACTGTCGGGACTAGAACCACGGCCACGCAGTTCGGGAGGCAACCGTGTTTACCAATGTGCCACTGACCTCACGATAGGCACGACGGAATTATCGTATGAGAACGCTCATCCACTTTCGCTTGTGAGTAATAGTCAGGTTGCCCGATCGCCTCGAGAGGAGACACAGTTACTGTCTGTTAACTCCAATCGATGACTCCTCGACTAGGAATTCTCTGCAAGTTGAAATCACAGAAATCATTGACTTTTTGAGCAGTATTTGATTACTGATTTGATTACTGGAATGTCTATGGGAATGCGACAGCGACGATCAATTGTGGGTGATGTTCAATCTATATTTGTAGGTCGCAAAGTATTCTGATAAACAAGTGATCCCAAAACTAGTCCTCTTTCTTCACTAGTCGGAATAATACTGTTTACGGATGAGCAGTTCATGATATATGAAATCAACATCTTTAACATAAACATAAACATAATATTTTTAAATGAAAACTTCCGTCGTACAACTTTGTTTCATTTTATGCTCTTCCACTACTCTTGTGTTGTTCAGCAGCTATTTTTTACAAGTTTGCTCCGGAATGATATAATTTTACCTGGAAGCTAACAACAAAACTGCTAAAAAACGTCGATAATTTCTGTAAGGGGTTACACGTTCAAATTAGCAGACACACTTCATCCACTCTTCAGTGCCTTGTCCTTCTGTCTTTTCAGAAATGATGCGGGAACAAGTGATGTGGTATACGGCTACGATAGTTCTGTTCTACCATTCTCATTGAAGTTTGTAAAAGGATTTTCGACCTCCATCCAATCAATTTTACTATTCGAATATAAGGTATGACTAAAGAAATATGGTCAGCTACATCACGGGGGAGGGCAGGATAAGCATTCAGTTGAATCGGTACCGAACAGAATATCCCCTTAACAGTTACACTTTTTTCCACAGTCACCGGCGACAATAATTAGTTTAGGGCAGCCAAACTGGCTAGTAGCACTCCATTCCGTTCTGTATGCTTGGATAAAAGTTCGTAGCGTTTGTCACTGTTAATAACTCCATTATATAATAAATAACGCACAAAACGAATTCTACGACAAGGTCACCTCTACAACTTGACCAATGTCGAAATCAGCCATTAGCTAACTTCAGTCAGGATGGCGTAATTTGTGCGACTTGTAGCCTTAGTAAGAAAGGCGATCTTCTGTTCGGATGGATACACAGTAACGAAAACTACCCAGTTTTGGTAAAGTGAAGGCTATATTGGAGTTTCAATTTAAGTGGGGAACTTTCACCATTAGCTGCTGGGTCATATGCCATGCGCTTATTGCAAATTAGCATATCACATGTGATATGCGCATTGCACTAGTTATGCATAGGGAAGGATGTGACATACAAATCATCCGAGTATGTGGATATGTTCTTATGATAAGTTACTTGTGCAAACTGGGTATCAGTGGCTATTCTCAACTATGACTTACGTCGTAGAAATTGTTCCACAAGTGCTTGTAATTCAAACATGTTTGTGATTGCATTCGAAATGATTATGGTTCGACATCCAGTAAGCGATACAAGTGCTGCTGCTGAAAGCGGTCTTTCCATCTCACGCTCGATGACACTAAAACAAGAAGAAATTTATATAATCGTGTGAAGTGAGATTACGATTTTGTTTCTAATGCCTGTTCATTGTAGAACGTCAGTATATACCTGATTGAGTGAGAACGGAACGACTTAGAAGGCTGATGGAAGTGGTCTCGTTACTGTCAAAGTTATGGACATAATTTGTAGAATTACATAATCATATTTGCTTGAAAATACTATTAATGAATGAGTTTGATGGGACTGTTTACTTACAGCCACACAGCAGGGGTGATTGTTTCATACATACCGTTTACAAACTGACTGTCGTGACAAGTTTAATGTCAAAAACGAGTTTGTTTATACGCGTAACGGAATAGTAAATAGGCATGTGGTAGACGTTTCTGCACTGTGTGGGAAAAGACTACTGGTTGGTTTGAAATGAAACATCAAAGATCTCGGTAGATTAGGTGAAGATAAATAGGAACTTGGACAGAGTGGTTGATAATCACCACGTGTTAAACAGTTACAAATGTATAAGTTTTCTTTCGTCTATCAGTTAGTCATTTGGGATAATACAGCCGAGCAGAATCAGACAAACAGCGTAGTGTGCAGCTTAAATATTTTCTTCCCAGAGGAACAGTAAAATTGGGATACCCAGAATGGGGCCGCATCAGCTGATGAATGATCTTTTAATTGATTTGGACGTCAAATTCATTTGTAAATAAATGTAAAGTGTTGTATTTCTACTACTAGTAGTACTGCGCTTTTAACGACGGTATCAGCAGTGGCGTCACCTTTGAACGAGTACGGGGGAAAACCACATTTCTTTCGTGTTACCAAGAGCTTAACACACTCGCATTGAACAACTCCCCAGGAAGAGTTATTTTCTGTAAAATAAACTACACGGAACTATCTTCGCAGCTGAGGTTTGTGGTCTCGTCAGAAAACGGACAGATTTTCTCTCTGGTTTTAATGGTACAAAGCTGTTAACAGATCCATATCGACTTATTACTGTTGTTTTTCGATGCATCTTGCATTGTTACGACGAGATCTGCAGATATCTCGAAACATGTGTATCACTTAAACCGCAGGCCCCAGTCGACAGTGAGTGAACTGAGCAGTCAGTCTACTGTGAGCCTTTGTTCCATCAAAGTAGTTTTTGTCAAAGAGGCAAACCGTATCAGGTCCCGACAAACGAGCATCAACGAGCTTTACTATGAAAGTCGATTTATTTATCAAATTAACTTGTAAACAGACCGGTTGCCCTTGAAACAACAATTAACGTAGGATGGTTAGCCTTTCTTCTTGCTATGAATATAGAGGTGTCGGTCACAAGTTCAACAGAAAGCGGAGTGTTGTAGTTAACATGTTTCCGGTTCGGTTAACTGAATTGTGAACTGAGGTATAAGTGAACGTAAAACGGTAGTTTTTTTACTGGCTTCAGGATCATTCATTTGACCGGTCATATTCACTATTGAGTCGCAACAATGGCTCGAGATGCAAGTGGTCCCAAAATTAGTCCAAGACATTACAGGGTGATAAATAAGTCTGAGTGTATGGCGAATAAAAATAAGCGAATGAAAATAAAGGTATTTTCAAGAAAAAGACGTTGACTGTGAGCAGCAAAATTATTGAGAGCATCCAAAAAACGATAATTCGTTGAACTATTTCGTTTACCCAGGTTTTTCCTAACACAACAGTTGACATTTAATCAA
>JTDE01000672.1:105596-147056 GCA_014338405.1 Paragonimus skrjabini miyazakii
AGAGCAGAATGCATTATTACCTGTCCTACAGTTAAAATGCTTTAGTGTATAAAAATAGATAGATATTACGTAAACGTTGCGAAATTTACAACTCTGGTTTCAACTCGTTGTGGCTTAACAGTGGAATTACGTAATAATGGGCATCAGTACAGCGCATAATATATTCTGTCATATCCCTTCTGTTTACGGTTTGGAAGCACTAATTCATCATGTCTCTACATTTTCCTAATGAACTGGATTACAAAGTTTTAACTGTTGTGGTTATTGGTCAGAGTGTCCAGAGTGGCGAGAGTGATTGAAGAAAATACCTGAATCAGTTGATTAAAGGTGTGTGGATCACAGTTTTATACGCAGTTTTCTGCAGTTTTAACAAACAAAACATGTTCTTCAGAATCCCTGGTGAATACGAGACCAAACGATGCATTAGTTGTTTGGATTGTGAACTGTTCAAATGGTCACATGAAGTATTTACCTCTTATATGTGGAAGAAGATGTTGTGCGGGCTACAAATAGATCACCTCAACGTGGAGAAAGCCATAAGGCCTCGGAATCTAATCTGTGTGGAATCGTTGATGTCAGTTCTCAACTCTGGATCACAGTCTAACAATTTATTATTCAACTTCCAGATAGGAGACGAATCGTTACGGTTTGAATTTGAAAGAAAGAAATGTCCTACTTCATGCACATTACAGGTATAAAAGTTTCAAAGGTTGATGCAAATAAGAATGACAGACTTCAGCTGCAATAAACAGCTGCGATAAACTGAGCCGTAGTTGGATGGACAACATAGGAGGCAAAATTTGACGTTTACCAAAGTGTGTACTGAACTTCCACTATTTCAGTTTAAACACTATCCACACTTTATCAGAGTTTTCGCATTCAGTTGAAAATTTCGGCTGGCTTACTTCGAAGGGAAACACTACATTCGGGTTTCATTCCCATTAGAGCTAATCAGGATATGCACTACTGACGAGCACTAATGAGGGCGAAACTCGAGTCTGTTATTTCTTTTCGAAAGAGACCGGCTGGAAAATCTAGCTGAATACGACAGCTGCGATAAAATGTGAATGATATTCTGCTTGAAATTAACCAAATCCCCGGCTACTCATCAGTAAATTGTTGTTTTCATAAAAAACCTAATTTGCAACAGTTTTAAGAGCAATAGAAAACGTTTACTAATAGGTATCACAGGATTTGGTTAACATAAACGGAATGTCAGTCATTTGTGATTCAGACTGTGGTAAAAGGTTTCATGAGATAACCATAATGGTCAGAATCGAATTTGACAAGGACATGCTTTACTGTTGAGTTTTATCGAAAACGGAGTTCGAACCCTATATATCTTAAAAGGTGGTTAACTAGGAAATCTATGTGCACGAGAAGGCGGTAATCCATGTGAGAGCTGTTAGTTTAACTGCGATGACATGATGCAGCGAGACCTTATATTCGTGGTAGGTTTACAGATGAGTTACATAGCTTTTAGAAAGCGTTGTTACTTGCACTGTATTGTGTCAGTCCTAATGTCAGCATACTTCGGTGTAGGGCTATACAATACCGACGATTGTAATCTGAATCAGAAGTGAATCGACGGATGATATCATCGGAATATGAATTTCTAGGTTTCCGGGTTATCATAAATGATACAGTTCCCGCCCTTATTTAAGGGTGTGAGAAAGAATATGAGTTCACAAAAGTGGTTTGTGGTAGAAAGTTTGTGATTTTGATCAGCTTCCAGTAACAAAAGTTATTTGCGCAATCATTTCCAACAAGTGTTATGAAACAGAACACTGTAGAGTATTTATGTGTTGTTCTCACGAGCTTATTTATGGTGAATTCTTTCCAAGTGGCATGGTTTTTTAAACTATTAATGAGCGGTTTTTACTATATTACTGACAAACTTCAAGTAGCTTAAACCAACTCGCAAAAAGAGCACGTGCATTTACGGTGCACTCGTCTTTTCTCACGATTGAAAGTTAGATTAACTTCAACGATGAAAAGATAGTCCCCTAAGTAGCACAATAGTGCTACTTCAGTTTCATTCGAAATACTCATCTTTATGTCAAAGGTGCGATTTTATTTAATTGTCTTATCATACCTCTTTAGTGTATCCGTTGCCCCAAGCCGTAGCATGCTGTTCGGACTGTGTACGTTATCAAAAATGCCCATGAACTGGCAATCTAAATGTAAAAACAATGAATGACATAATAACAAACGACAAATGTTGGATGGAGAGATAAAAGCTATACTGGTCTTTGACGAGCTATTTATTGTCTTAAGATGGGTAAAACATCCATACACATTTTCCTTCATAGTTTGGAAGAGACCCAACCGTGAAAATACCTGGGATTCGGCTGGACTCGAACCACCGACAGAGATAACTATCAAAACGTCAGCTAAGCACTTGCGGCAGATGGGACTATGGCTTTTATGTCCGTGGTTCGGATCGAGCCAAATTTCAAGTTTTTCGTAATTGTCTCTCTTCTGAATTATCAAATCTGCCACACTACTTATCCATCATAGTTATTCCATAAAACTTTGGTAAGATCAAGGGGGAGGTGAGTGGCAAATGCATAGGAGCAGTGTAGGTGATGGCAATCTTTGCTATCGTTTTGTCTTATCGGTGTTACTGTTAGGAGAAAGCGGCTGGTATTAGAGAACATGCACGTTGATCATCCATCTGAAGAGACGACACAACATCCGTCTCACTAAGCAGAAGCAATAGTATGATGGACACAGCCGATTTAAGGCTATGAAGATTTACGTTTTGTAAAATAATTAGCCTCTGTAAATCCTGGCTTTATAAGCTGGATTGTTTACTATGAGTGAACTGACTGATAGTTGATTCAAAGTCGGAAATTGCCGTTGTACCAGGATTATGATTTACCCAAACTATTCCACCTTCATGATATTCTGAAGACTACATATGAATAAATTTAAAAATGTGCTTGTAGTTTGCCACGATTATCATATAATTAGTTAGGATTTCATTGTCCACAGCAGCAGCAGCAACACTACTTGAGTGCTTATTAGGCACTATTTCTTCCCGGTGGCCGACTGTTTCTCATACGTGACCCCGATCCCCCCAATTTTCGTACTGACCTTCCTGTACGCAACTTGATTGTTCGCATTCATTAGGTAAGTACTGCACGTAACAAAAATGTATTGTGGTACAAAGGTTGCAACATCAGAAATTTATGGTTTCTGAAGGTGTCTAGAAGAAATAATAAGAAATGTAGGTGAACAAGGAATTTAATATGATTAGATGATATTAAACATACTACGCTAACCAGGTAGTGTTTGAGGCTTGCCTTCCATCTAAGGCAAAAGTACCTACACTCCTCGACAAAACCGTAACAAGCTAATTAGTTAGTACAACTTGACCGCCACCCAAACGTGACTCCGGCCTTTGCGGTGAGTTGTAATTTTCAACCAAACATCTTTGAATAGATGCGCTGAATTCAAGGTCTGTTCTAGTTAGACCTGATTAATAGTGCTTACCTTTGCGACCAGCGGAGTTTCAACTTCGATCAATGACACAGTTGTCAGTACAGCCGCACCAGAAGTACGTTGATCGGAGACCAGTCTTCGGTCGGGGCAAGGACTCGTACCAAAGATAAGCTTAATTAAGGGAGAAACTCTAGCCCAGTTTTCTCTCTCACGAGAATTCGAAACGTGCAATTAAGTGTGAATACTGTTGATTTTATGTTGAGTAAATTCCCGTCTACTCATCGGTGATTAGGTGAATAGCAGCCAGATAACTGTTTGGTTAAATCGCGGGTTGCTTATAATCGATTAAGAGTTGAACTTTGCCCACAGAAATCTCGTTTTTATGACTGCGACAGACTTAGAAGAAAGTTAGGCCTTCGCTTGCGAGTTGCGTCAGTTGAGATACGATATGGCGATCGTTACAACATTGGTTATCCTCTAGTATCCTCTTTACCTATCTACAGCGATGACACATTTGAAGTAGCTGCGTTATAGGTGACGCTCAGCAGACAATGCTATCGATCAAAGTTTGGATTCAAATCAACTCACTGGTCAGTGACAAACTTGCAAATGACGGTGGTGGCAACAACTTGAACAGTGTCTCCGTTGTGTAAGTCAACAAACCACTGGGATTCTCATTCAAAATCACGTAGATTTCCTCGGCTGATGGTATGTAACCAGCTGGTTCTTGTCCCAGAAATACAGACCAACGATTCGTCATTTGTTGCAACCGTGAAGCGGGCTCTACCATCAGGTTTTGCATATGTGCCCCAAACGGCCGAAGTGATCGTGGACCGTTTGAATGCGTATGATCCTGGGATGTGTGATCGATCGCTGCATCATCCGTTATACCAGTCGTGTCTCCATAGGGATCGATAAGGAGGCGAACAGCGGACGAGTTGATTGAAAAACATCCCGTTGCATGCTTGACAACCGATACAGAAAAATGGGAAGGACTGATGGACAGTATGACCATCGGAAAAAATCCTATCAGCTAACATCTGATAATATCTGCATAAAGTGTATTGCAGTGTACTACCAATGACGTACGATTAGGTAGATCTACAGGGGAGTTTTAAGGCTTTATCAATCAGCTAGCTACGAAGGGTAACCTACAAAGAATGAGGTGTTTACATGTTACATGACCTTTTTTGCATTGCTAATTGTAACTTTAATTTCAGTGTGAGATGATCCCGTCGAGGATTTTCGAACTGATTCATCTTGTTTTATCTTTATGTCATTAACCATGACATTTCTGCTCCCTTATGCTGAACCTCCCAAAGCATATATTCGAAAGTCTCTTCTCTCAGTACACATAACGCAGACGGTAACATCCGAGTAGTGAGAACTCAACTCCTTACTCCACTATAATCTAGTATAATGCTACACATAATTTTAGCATGAAATCCGTCGCATGCTTTGTCCTCGATCGTGTCAATGTATCAACGTTGGGATGAAAGTCGCTCTAGGTTAATCGTAGATCCCTACATACAGAAACTAGAAACGTTCCTTCGCCGCCATCTTCTTGTTCAATTTCGCATCATTTCTTCCTTGTGTTCTCAAAACGCTCACATGGACGATAGTGTTCATTTTCTGGACCACTGTGCCAAATGACTATAGTGCTGAGTGCGATCGCAGAAGTTGATCATTTTGAAAGGATGACCATGTCATTCGATGTAAACTGCTAAACAGTCTTCGTCTTCATTTGAGACATTCAAGTTGGGAAAAAAGAAGATTAAAGTCAGCAAATTATGATTTTCAGCTTTGGCCTTCAACTGTAACGCTTGTGCATACCTTTTATCCTTGTTTCAGTAGTATATCTCTCGTTCTGTTTGTGTGCTGACTTTTTCTGCCATATAGTAGTTCAGCCAGTACATTCGGAAATACACATAGATCATTCAAGAGTGGATATAACCCACGTATTCTCTTTGCCTTCCGCAGTATTGGTGGATTTGTAGTAGTTTTTTTCACGACTAACCGCTTCAAAGGCAAACCTACAACTTCAGTCAGTTGCTTCTTCTACGGCCGTTGCTGTCCAACGTCGTCCGGTTTTTAAGATACCACAAACTAAACAAGTGGCATGTTTTGGAATTCAACTCTACCAGATTTAAACACTGTTCTTCTCTATTTGTGACTTAACTATCTCATACGTTAATTATTTTGACGGGAGCACCTGTGGTTCAGCAGCCACGACAGACACATGTCACCGCTGTCTCTTCGTTAATGAATCCAAACTTAGACGAAAGCAATTTTAGAGTGATAGGCTGGATAGTGGGAATATAATTAGGCACCTGGTGTTACGGATCATAGTTCCATTTTCTGAATAAACAAAGCTAAAACAAAAACATGCTGTTTACGTTTAGTAGTTTGAGGTAGCATGTACCCAACATTGGCATTGCATTGATAGATGGAACCTTCTGTTAATGGCTGCTATCAAAGCGAGAGCCGTCCGATGACGCGAGTGAGTGTTCATGGACATAACCAGACTCCGATTTGTTTAACAATGAACAGTGCGTCGACTGACAATCTGAGGTGAACGGTACTCATCCAACCAAAATAGTGCCCATAAGCTACAATAAAACAGGCAATTGCTTTTTCCTGAACAGAAGTTAAACGAGGGCATTTGATGGTCACACATCAGTAACGGGTTGAAACCTCCGACTTGTTTATATTACTGGATTACATTAGGCGGACAGGAAACTGGTTATGAGTAAACCACAAAACATTAATAGCAAGCCAATCTATTTTCACAGTTACAACGCACATCTGACTACAGTGATTTGCCGACCAAGTGACAGATCTTACTGCCTGCTGATTTCGTGCTACCATTACTTGCATGATCGATATTAGGCTAAGATGATGTAGTGTTACCTGAGGCATAGACGATTAATCGAACCAATCCATAACAACTATCTTTGCCTCAGTTTTTTCAACAAAAAGAGTACACAGATGAGATTGCCAAAATAAATTAGTAGGTAGCAAAAGGGGTTCTGACCGCGGTAATGACAGATTACATTCAAGATATGTTTAGTTAGGGACTTGTCTATTAAATGGTGAACTTATCGCAGGTTATTTCAACTTAACTTTTTACTTACGGAGTCCCACGCACAAATTAGTTCTAGGTAAACTTTTATTTTGGGGTGGGACTGAAATAAAAACAGAAGTTACTTGATGACTTTTTACGGGCAAACCAGATTTGTCTACAGTTTCTCGTAGCAGTGGATGTCGGCTTGGTAGATGAGGTACGTGGGCTTCCGTTTTGCGTGAAGTTGTTCTATTAGAAGACTCTTGTCCGGTCTCATCACTACTCGATCTTCCTCCAGTTTCATGACCTTTAAGAATTGCGAGAAATATGTAAACAGAAGGTTAAATCAGCAAAGAAATTAAACTAACAGTAGCAAATTACAAGACTATGCTTCATATTTTCTCAGGGATGGCGGGATTTTATTGTGACCATAGTACCATAACAAGTTTCCTTAAATTTCCGTCGACTCTAAGGTGTTCAGCCAAGAATTGACACGTTGGGTTTAGGTTTGTGTTAGCTCTACATATTAACCTAAAAGATCTGTTGTACAGTCTAAACAGTGAGGATGTAGTAGAGAAGAGTTTGGCTAGAAGTTATAAAACAACCAAACAAAATACTATAGTATTCTAACAAAAAATGCTCACATGGTGATAGAGATAACATAGAAGATGGGCTGTATTCTGATTGACAATTTACTGTTTAAAAGATAACCACTTTGAATAAAATCACAGAGCACTCTATGGTGCCCTCATGGAAAGAAGTATCATCGATGCTGGTGATACTAAGCACTTCCATGACTTTTTCTACCAGAGAGAGAGAGCTCTACCAAGTTGTTGAAGCTGACCGGAATAATTTGTAGACCGGTTAAATGCGGTCGGATAGCTTACTGATGTTGTGGTTCCACTGGCACATTCTACTGATAATACGGAGCAAACCTCCATTCAAAATCTAAACCGAGTAGTATTCAAGTTGTGACAGATGGAATCGTAAATTACTTGTCAGTGGTGAAAATTGTTTCACAAAAACAAGACGGAGTGTATTGTCACGTTAATTGGACTCCCTACTACTGGCCTGGTCGGTTAGAGCGAACAAGTCGGGTACCATATTTTCTTTCGAACTGCTCCCGTAAAGTGAATACAACTCGTTGGTTATTGTGAGTGAACGCTAGACTAGAACAAATCAAGTTTGATTGCAGCTTTGAAATTCGGATGAGACAACTGGGTGAATCATTTCACCACTGGCCTTACATAAGGTAGGTTCGAATGATCGTAGTTAAGTACTTGACTAATTTCGTTTGTGAGTGGTTCACAGTGATAGATCTATTTATTAACCTTTAGAATTATAATGATCTGGCACTGAATTTCTCGAAAACAAATATTCGTCAACTTGTTTTATTCTGAATGACCACATGGATGTTTTGAGCCTATTACGCAAAATTGTTTTGGTTAGAGGGTCCATTTTTTCCCGTTCAAAACTGCCTCCGTCCTCGAGAAAAAGATTACTCCAATCAGAATGAGCGGAACTGCTTAGAACGACCGAAAAGTGACCTTGGCTAAATTTTTACCCGTTTGACTTTTTTCCACTATGCTCATTAGTGACCCTGGCAATTTTTTTCGGTAACTGTCGTTCTATTTTGCGATTCGGGAATGTTCTCTTGGTCAATACGTCCCATATAAATACCTTGTATATTTTTCGCCTTGCCGCAAACGTTTTGGGGCGGAACAAAGCTGTTTTTGTATGCGTCTTTTGGCTAGTCTTGGTAGCAAATACGGGGACAGTCGCAGTATTTTTGGGACAGAGATTTTCTGCGTTAATTATTATCGGGAAGAGAATCCGATTTTTGTCAAGCGCATCACTATATCGAGAACGAACCAGCGTATCCTTTCGAAAGTTTACAACAGTTTTAACCTTTACTGTTTTAAATCATTTAAGTGTTTGCCGTACCTCGAAATGTGCTTAGAATCTACCAGTCATGACGAGATTGTGTTTCTGTTTTTGCGAGATGTTAACATTTCGATTTACTCTCATCAGTCGCCAACGTAGTAGTGAATTTTTCAAGTTCTGAAGCGTCTTCGATTTGGTTTTTTGAAGTGTAGTTCGCATAAAGTTTTCAAACTTGATATGGCAAACCAAAGATAAGCTGTTAAGCAAACTAGCAAAACGTTGCTTGGTCTCGATAAACTTGTTCAATTTTTTTTGGATACCTGAGTGTGAGAGTTAGTAATCCTTATTAGGTTCATGTTATTTATCGGAAGCTTTTCTTTGGAAAGCAGCTTGAAAAAGTGCATAGGAAATTGGCCTGATATCACACAGTTTTTGTAAAATCCTATCCGCGTTCGTTCAATCGTTGTTTTACACCGAACTGAAAGTAACCGATTCAATCCGCGAGTAATGCATGCAGGGAGTCTTCGTCTGAAAAATTTAAAACATTGAGTTCCCTTAATCTATTTAGTCAAAATAGAGAGAAGATATATATCGCGAGATGTTAACATTTCGATTTACTGTCATCAGTCGCCAACGTAAAACTAACAGTTTCTATACAAACTGCGTATAGCAACAACAATTGAACGAACCAACCACATAGTTCTGACCTTTCACACTCTAGTAGTTCAATCAATTCCACGGCAAGGAGATTGGTTGCGTCAGCGCTTTCTGTGCACACAAAACTGGCCGGTGTTGTTTTGACTAAATGGATTAAGGGAACTCAATGTTTTAATATTCTGTTTTTGGTTGACTCACTTCTTCTTTGTTTTTTTATAAACTGACTTGTTATGGCCGTTTTGTTTTCCATTCCTCTTCTTCTAATCGTGCAAAATAGATTGATATATGCAGACTTTTTCGTTTCATTCAACCTGCATATTTCAAACGGAACTGATAAAACCAAATAACAAAATAAACTAACATTCAACTGAAGCACTTATTCTGGTACTTTTAGTAAAATAGTGACAACCAGATTGTGCAATTCAATGCAAAAGATTGCCAAAAAACGTGTGAGGTATGTTTAATCTGTAACAACCAAACTCCCCTAGAAATCAGTTCATGCATAGTAGGGTAAAAGAGAAGCACACTTATCTGGCACCATACCTGAAGGTTTTTACTTCGTCTCATCAGTCTACCTCATTTAGTTATCTGGTAACAGTCCGGCTGTTTGAATTGAAACGAATTGTGATCTGTCACTAAAGATAAGTTGCCGAATGTCTGTCACATCATACTGCAACAGGTTTTGGTCTCCTCAATCAATTTAGTTAGCTTGATGCAATGCATCGGTGGTAGATTAGATCTTAGCCGAAAAGCTACACAGTGCAGGGCTTGCCAAACACTGACCACCGCTTCCTTGAAAGTGTTCAACATATTCCAACCAACGGTGGGAGTTCAATGGATAAGCGTGCTACTTTAGTCATAGTCATAAATGTCTATGATTTACGCAAACAGTTTTGTAAGTGGGGTTCAAGATTATTGAACTCTACACACTCACAGTTGTGTTGGTAGGAACACACCGATAATCAGGTTGTTTCGTTTTGAAAGCTAGCGCTAAAAGCCGATGATTGACAGTCAGTATTTTATGCTATAACCAGTGGGGACCCTCGACATGAGGGACTTGGCTGACTGAAGATTGTAGACATCAGTTCCCATCCACAGTGCAACACACCCTCAGTCTGAAGATCAGGTCCATTGAAGGGGATGCCTTAGGCAGATTAAACACAAATCAACATGACCAGACAAGAAGCCGAACCCAAACAGCACTTGTTTCTTGCATGGGTGTGCGATCAAAGGCGTTCACAATGGTTCTGTGTGGCAGATGATGTTTAACTAAATCATCATCATCATCGTCATCATCACAACAGCCATGAGCCTGACCAAAAGGTACTGTGGCTCGGACCGCCGCTCACCTCAACAGTGACGTGGAATATCCTAAAAGAAAACGTTACTAAGAAGATTGAAAATTATTAAAACAAGACTAAGTGGAAGAACTAGAAATGGTATGGATACAGGTCCGCCATTGACTGCGACACATAGCCATCTCGAATAGCGTCTCTAACCAACGGTTTGAGTGATCACGAGGACCCCATCCAGGCAGGCGACACCTACCCACTTTGCTTAATGGAGCAGTCAAGGTCTTCATATTTTGTGACCACGCATAGGACATGTCGTGGATGCCTTGTAGGCCCCTCGGGTTGATAAATGCCGTTCACTGGACTAGAGACTGAGTCGTAACTCCGTGGGGACAAGCCAATCAGTGATTTTTTTGTCACCTCTTAGGTAGTCTTGCCAATTATTCTGATATGGATATCATTCATGACATTACGATCACTACTTCGACTAAATGGCGGAACCGTGAATATTGGAGTATTCAACTAAGATTCGTTTCATATACTAGATGACAATGAATGATTTCAACTTACCCGCGATGCGAAAGTAAAGAAGCTGAAAGCTCCAGTCACGAGTAATCCAACCAAAAGGTAACGATTCGACAGGTTTCCTTCGACTTATTCTTCTCTTTGATGTGCTTTCCAAACTCCCTGAAGCGTTTGAACTCCTTTCCCGCCAGGAATTAATATGTCTGCGCTTTACCAACTTGCTCAGCGCGGCTTGAACTATGAGACTTTCGAGAGGAAGTTCAGCAAGCCATGCATCTGCTAACAAGAAAAATCCGTTCGATGGTAGTGTGGTGGAGGCACACAAATCTTGTACAACGTTTAACCAAGAACGAACACCGCCGCTTTCCTCATTTTGCATGAATGCCTGGCCGGTAGTATCACTATCTCTACGACTAGTGGGGAGTTCACATTCGCTAGTTTGACCAGATATCGCGGATGCAGATAGTAGGGATGATTCCGAGAGAGTATTCATCAACGCTTCTAGGAATGGAGAATGCCACAATGCCTCGCACGTGATCTGTGTGGACAAACAACAGCAATGGTTGAACAGACCCGCTCAAAAATTTGTAGTTTTACGTGAATTACTAGGTTAAGCCCAACTTGCATAAACAGAACTATCCAGATAAATTCGCTGGTAAAGCGAATAATTTTCCGTGAAAAACCAATAGTGTATGTGTAATGGTCAAGATGGTGTTCTTTAGACTAGTTTGCTGGACCTAAATCAAACACACACACACACAAAACCAAATTCACTTATGGCGAACAGCATACATTTGAAGGCTATCTAGGAAACATACAAATGTGTACATGAGGACGATGTTTTCGTTTATTCCCACAGGCTTGTTCCACTCTTCTCACCAATTTGAAGACGATATAGCATGTCATCCATAAATAATGTCATCCAGAAACCCACTTTTGTTCGTAGTCGGAGGCAAACCGTCTGGGGGAACCAAAAGTACCAGATGTAGCATTTTCAAGAAAATCACCTAGAGCCGAAACAAGTTACCTGGTCTTCTACAACCTCATCAGAGTGGACATATTTTGGAATTAGATATTCAGTCTGCTGATACAAAGTATGTTGTGTAATTATGTGTAATACTTACGTCAGTCGTATACGTATGATTAGCACGGAAATAACACTGTGTTCAGAAACAATCGTTCGTGAGCCTGACCTTTCTATGGACTAATTCGCCGACTGCTTGTTTACCCATCCCAGTTGGTTGCCATCAAAATAAGTTGAGTTATCGTAACTTTGATCAATACAAAAAGCTTGCATTTGCCACTGTCTCTGTCTTGACGGTTTTGCAGAAATTTATAGAAAGAACTAGGTGTTTTAAATAACACAGTTTTACATTCACGGACAAACAATTTTGTGTGGGATTTGCGGACAATTAAGCATAATTCCACCAGTAAGATAAAATTAGTTTGACTACTTACATTTGGCTTACAATCTTTACATACTACTGATCTTTTCCGAAAATATTCATCCAATTGATTTTGCCGATTTCTCCAGCCACACACAGTCCGAAGCAGTTCGTCTTGGCTGGTATTTATCCGGAAGTGAATATATTGTTCGCCTAGGCACAACACAATTAATCATATAATGATTACGTAATGAACCACTTACTTAAAGTTGAGGGCTCATAAAATAGATTAGGTGGTTACTATTCCAAACAAAATAAACATTACACTGATGTCTTACTTCATGAGATCAATAGGTTTCGGTCATTGAGGTTGATAATTTTAGGCTTGCAGATTACTGATAACTGGACAGGCTAACTCTTTGTAGATTTCCAAGGTAACTGAGAAAGTACGCCATATTCATCGGTGGTTTGGTGACTCTAATTCGCTGGTGGTTGTTTGCAAGTGTAGTTAATTGAAACAAGATAACTGATTTTCACTCGTCCAACTTTCTGAATGGCTTTCAGACCAATTAATTAATTGTTTCGGTCGTTGGTTCGAATCCAGCCGAATTCCAGATTTTTCGTAATTGGTCTCTTCTAAATTATCAGATCTGCAAGACTGCTTATTAGTAATTTATTTTATTAGTGTTTATTTTTAAACCGGTCTTCAAATAAGTCTAATCATTAAATAACTACTGTGCGAATTGATGGTTGTTTTAGAAAATATAAACTTCCGATGTTTATGGTTCTTGGATTGTAACTAATTGAAGATCACACCTATTACACGTATAACTTTACAAAATGGGCAAGTGTAGTCCGAAATGGCCTCTAAAAAACATACTATCCAGGCTAGCAAATAGAATGAAAACAATTCGTTATCTCACTTTTACTTCCCTTGGTCACACTCACACGCCGAGACACATCGTCTGAATCTTTTGGTTTGCCGGTAAACGGTAAACTCATATACAAAAATCGACAGTCCGTTGAGTGTTCGAAAACAAGTAATTGCCATGCACGATTGATGTGTGGTATTGAACCTGGCACATTCGACTGTATGCATGATGAGAGTGATGTGGAAGGTTGAAAAACCACCATAGGGTTGATTTCGGTCGATCGCCATGCCTGAAAGTTGAAAGAATAGGTGGTACATTGCTCTTCTAAATAGAATTGGGTGATTCTTTTTTTTAGTGTGATATGAAGTTTTTCAGTACAAGGTAACCCTATGAAAGTTACGCCATTATGAGTTGGATACGAAACATGACAAAGAAGGTTTCTTCCTGGAAACTGGTTTACGTTATGTGAAATTAAACTCCGCAGTGCTTTGGGAAAGAGTAGAATTTACGTTTGTGATAATTCAAAAAGCCATGCACAATCTACAGTGAAACCGTCCGTCAGTAAGGAACCAGTGTGGAATCAAGAAACAAATATTTTATATATTGTTGTTGCTATCCGCATGTCCCATATATTCCAATGTTTTACGTTCGTGACTGAAGAGAGTAAACGAAATGTTAACATCTTGCGACGTATGTCATCTATCGTTATTGGTGAATTGGATCAATGGAACGCAGTGTTTTATATATAAATATAAATAAAATAATGTTAACATCTGCATTTTGAGTAAAATTAACACTATCGTGTAAGCATCGACTCAATAAATTATAACCTTGATTGATTTACGGATCATAATTCGTTTTTTAGCCCTACTTATCTAGCAAGCTGTTCCCGATAGAACATGACAGGGAAACAAAATCTTTTCATACGTTTGTTTTCATCCTCATAGGAACAGTGGTAACTGGGTGATATTAACTGCCAGCTACATGTATATGTAATACATGCTACGTCTGTTGAGAGTTTTGCAATTCACCAGTATGATGCACCAAGGTCACAATAAGTCGAATACGGCCATTTAAACGCGAAATGACACTTAAAATTTCGCAAGATGTTGAATATTATAGTTTAGGCCAAATATGTGAAGTTTGTTGATTTCAGCCACTCTGTTATAATCGGAAAATCTAGTAAATCAGAGTGAAAGCTAACAAACTCAATTATGTCACGACGAAAAATGGCACACTTTTTCGACGAAAGCACAATGTAGACCTTCATTCTAGTTTTCCTGTTGTTGAAGTATTTACTAGAACTTCACGGACAGAATACGTAATTCTGTATGGTAACTGACTGTAAAATGATCTTGTAATTCTGGACCGTAATCTACTTGTATCGTAATTCATAATGAATAATAATATGACAAGTAATCACAGGTTTACTGCGACGGTCGGCGGTTAGATACTAGTGTGTATTATCTACCTATTCGGCTTCCTTTCCAGTATTTCACCTAGTTGTTAGTGGACAAATAGTCATGACATAGAGTGGTTTTACATAATATTATAAGACTGACAGGGTAGAGAGCAAGACTTGTTTTCAGATGAGACCTAATTATGCACAATCAGAGCCTCGGTTGGATTCGAACCAGTGGCAAAAACAGTATGTTCAAACGCGGTAAGCGCTCCAGCAGTTGAGCTACGAGGTCACACTGGGAGCTCGTAAAGTTCACACTTGGACTGTGTTATCCACCCGTTCCATTGTCTCATATTGACTCCATCAAATGACCCTCTGCATTACTTCACAATTGAGTCTCCACTAAATTACCAAATCTGCCAGACTGCTCATTAGTAACACATTTTTCAAAGTTCAGCAGTGGCTTTGACGGATACCGCTATGAACTGGTTAGCCGATCTTGCTGTGACAGTCGATATCCTGGATCATTTGGTGGATTCCATATGAAAACGTGGGACAGGTGGGTAATAGAGTTCAAATGTGAAAGTTCCGAGCTCCCGGTGTGACATCGTAGCTCAGCTGGTAAAGTGCTTGCCGCATTTGGACGTTGTTTTCGTCGCTGATTTGAATCCAGTCGAGGTCCTGAATGTTCACAACTGTGTCTCATCTAAATCACCAAATCTACCAAACTGCTCCTTAGTAAGATTTGTTTTCCATGTTTGATTATCAAGCTAAGTAAACCACAATAATGGTAACCGCGGTGAGTAAAAATATGCCAAAGTGGTTGACACGCGATTACAGCACACGTTGACAGCAGAGGGCGAGAAAGGAATTGCGACGTCATCCATCGCAAAGCTTATCGTGGTGATAAGTCGAGTTGTTGATTCGGCCAACCCGGTTGACTTGTGACCGCACAAGCGAAAACCTAAGACCACTAACTTTTTCTGAGGTAACGGTAATCAGAAATTGCCATCCAGCCCTGTACACGGAATAACTGTTGATTCACTAAATTTGTCCGTCTTGGAACTGACAACAATCACTGGTCACATGAAAAACCAGAGGTTGGACATCTTTGTTACTGCCACCTCCATTTTATATAAATCTAATGTTTTACGTTTAAAACTAATAACAGCAAACGAAACGTTATCATCTTTAAACACGTATTCTGTCATTATTGGTAAACCGAGTCAACAATACTCAGTAGTTCAGATAACTTATGTTAAATCACTCGAAATCAGTTAGCGGTGTGCATAAGATAAACGTTTCTCTTAAGTAGTATCGAGGTTTCCGGTGCAATAATCAACCTACCTCTAAATGCTAAATTTATTTTCCCTCTAACAGCAATCATAGTTGGCAAAGAAATACTTGCTTACGGCTGAATTGCTTGATAATGAAGATAGAATTCGTGTTATCCAAGGACTACTGTCAACACAGTGGTCGTCTACCCCGGCCGACAGTCCACCACATGAAAGGAAGCGACCATTCTGTAGAAGCACTGCTTTCAGTCCTACACTCCAAGCAAGCATTTCTAACCATGAGTTTGGATGGAGACTGGAGCAAAAACCATACGCCACAATCATGCTTTGCTCGTAACTGGAAGTCCGTGGCAATAACCACATCAGCTGACGTATAAGAGCTTCCAGTTTGTGTTCTGCACCTCTAGTCTGATAGCTGAGTGTTTGAACAGACTGAGCCTCGGTGGTCCGTGTGGATCTGTATGCTAACGTGGTCAGCACCAGTTGAGTACGCATCCGGCAGCTGGCTGCAAAAGCTTGAAAACCATACAGTAGAGCTTGTGTAAGGGATGTAACGGATTCGTGCACACCACCGGCGCACTGTAGTAGAGATCCTGTGGCCCTTTTAGCCAGTTCCTAGGGAAAAACAAGAGGATTCGTTACATCCAGCTGTGTATACAATAACACTCGAATAGACAAAAATATCCGAACAATTTAACCACAGTGCCATGCAAGATTTTTGGAGCAAACTAACTGCCAGTAGAAGTAGCACAAGATATACACCATCAACGACAACATCAGAAAGAAGACTTTACGCTCCTGATGGCATTCAGCTTAATTTCGTTTTGGTTTCCAAATAATGTTTCAGTTTTGTTGAACACATAATTTTATTGATCTCATGGAGAATTATCGAAAGCAGTTGTTCGTCCCAGTTGTCTTCCGCGAATTAATGGGAACTTTTGCGAGGTTTTGACAGACTGAACACAAAGGTCTTTGGATACATTTGGTTCACTCATCAAAATCAAAGGTCATTCTTTACATAAAACGGAAACCACAACACAACCACCCAACTGTCTGAAACCCCGAACCGTATTTAAAAATGGAAGAGGTTGTGAGTGCTACTGTGTAGAGTGTGTTCACCAACCTTGGGCATGACCAGTATCCTGTCTGTCCGGGTCATTTTTTCCAGCGCTGTTCACCATTTTTCCTTTGAGCATAATAGCTCACCGATCGCATCCATGACTAGTGTCATCATATTAGTCTAAACTCACTTCCTTAAGTCAAGTTTCATGTCCTGCTTTTGGCGATCACGCCTACTTAAAATTAGACACTGAAATAGAATTTCAGTGTCACACAAGGGAAATGAATTTGAAAGTCAACTTGGTCAAAAACATGGTGGATGAAGCCTAAAAGATCGTCTGTTTGGCAGGTGCCAATAAAAACATAAAGCCCTTAAAGATAGATGACAGAAACGATTGTGTGAGTTGAAAAAGTGTCTTAATCTTGTTCGAATTTGTTGTTCATAGACAAACCTCCGCCCACAAGCTCTGAGAAGAAGTCTCCGACAAAACCAAAGCCGGAAGCGTGAAAACTAATGAAAACAGGACACCAGTAATTGCCAAGTGGATACATTTGCAAGGGTAATTGATAAACTGATCATCTCTATGTTTTACGGTCCTTGCGACACAAAGAGATTCCGTCAATGCAATTAAGAAATACAAACGCTTATTGCTTTGTTTATTTTACACATAATGTTTATTTCTAACCAAGTTAGTGTCCTATTTTTGCTCTTTATTACACCCTAAATGACAGACCATTTTAATTAGATTCTAATGAGTCCTACTGTTGGACCTGGAACAGCTTGAGAAGATGGAATCACTAGAAAATGTATACTTCAAACTACTTAAATTTAACGAGTAGTGATAATTTTAGCAACTTAGTTGCAAGTCTCTGGCCGTTTCTGATAAGACACCTTCAGATTGATGTAGATTTCCCCTTCTCTGATAATACCATCTCTGAAGACAGATCAATGTAGCTGGTTCAAGTACACTTTATACGTGCAAATTCAACAGTTTACATATTCTGAAGTCCCTGCTCAGGATTCTGTTTTCTTGGGCAACTGTCTGAAGCATTATGAGTTTCGCATTAATACGAAGAAGGTGCGGTGGTAGATGTCTGACGAGCGATGCGAGTGTTCCAAGCAGGGAAATTTAATTACGGACTACTGAAGGCTCTAAGTATATCAAAAACAACAGCATGGAGATGACAGTCTTGACACAAAAGGGCAGGTACTGTCTAACGTCCCCCCCAAAATATCTCCTTGCATAGAATGAGAATCGCAAAACTCCCCAAAACGGTAGGCTATGTCGTTCTTACTTTAGCAAACAGTTGTTTCGTCTCTGATTATTATGATGCTTTCTAGTATTCTCGAAATCCAAAAGAATAGACTGCTTATTTTTATACATATAATTCAATAAATTTGGAAGAAGCCAGTAATGGACTAGTCATAACATCTGTGAGCTCCAAGTTCTATGAGTGCATACGAATGTTGTATGACAGGCAGTTTCGTTGTGAGTAGTATACTACTCACAAGTAGTATGTTACCCACAGGCAACGTTCAGGAACAAAAGGGCAAGCTGCGAGTGCCAGGAAGACGGAGGACAAGGAGAGACTATCAAAATAGTGTGTACGCGCTCGGCAGAAGTTCCAACAAGGCGAAAGACAATGATGGATGTGAATGCATAAATAACTTGCAAATGAGTATACGCGTTTGAGGTTTGATTTTTGACATGACCTATATGGGCGTTTGTGCAATAAACGAATTCTCGGTCCAAGCGTCTTTTGCGGTCACAACACGAAGAGAATTACCCTCGTGAGTCACGTTAGGCTGAAATAAAATCATCGCTTTTCTCGCTGGTACAAAACCAAGGATGAATGCGTGAATCTGGGACTAGTGTCCAGTCCAGTGTTGACCAGCTGTACAGAGGCCAAGGCAACAGCTGTACGTAGATGTGAGTTTTCGCTTGCACTAATGAATTCACATCAGCAAGTTGCGATTTCGGCGGTAAAGGATCTTTGGTACTGGTGCTACTTTGGGCAGAATATAAACGTCGCTAGACTGATCTGACAGATAGTAGTTGAAGCACTCACCCAAATCGTTCAAGTCTTTATAGGGTAATTCATTCTGACCTCGGAAAGGGTTCATTTTGAATGAGGTAAACACATAGGTGACTTTCGATCAGATTTAACTAAAGGTCACACTATTCTTCCATTCACTGTTATTGGTGGCTTTTTATATCAAACCACTTTAAAACATTATATCTTACAAGTATTCATGTAACGAACTAACCAAGTTTTTACAACTTTTTCTACACCTGTAAAGGTTTCTATTATATCTAGTACAACAGAACATGGTTAGGAATGCAGAACGTCCATCACATCCAGACGCGTAATGTTTTTGTAACAACAACCCTATATGACCGGGTCAATCACAGTTGGACGACAGTCACATCACAAACCACGAGTAGACGTATCATGCTATGTATTCAAAACGAATCTGGGTTCAGGCCAGATTAAGGAACTTCTCTGTCTGCTGTACCGAATCGACATGACCTGGTTCAATGTTTGCGTTTGGTTAGCTCAATACTAGCCGTACGTTGCGGAATGCAACGTCTCACTGATGTCTTTTTCGGTTGTGAACTTGAATGCACATTGTAGGACTGAGTATGTCCATCCGGTTGTCAAATTTAAATTTTACACAACAAATTAAGCTCGACATATCGATCAACTAGTAACAGTAGCTGAATGACGAAGCTAACAGAAGTAGAAAAATTTGGGTTGTTTTTATCAAATTTTTTAAATTCAAATTTTGGGAGTGTGTATGATGAAGTCAGATGTCATCCTCGGCTGTGACATTAGTGTTTCCGGAACAGCAGTCCATGAAAAATAGTTGCCTGAATAAAAAAATGCTACGATTATTTATCCCGAGGACAATGACAATGTGGCTGGATAAATATAAAATGACTCACGTTAGTCGAACTGGGGAATATGCTATTCTCACAACTAAATATCGAATGTCAACGGGATCTTTTGCAAAATGATGTTATTGGGCAGCCGCAAAGTGATGGAATATTTGCTTATATGGATAAGAGAAATTCGGATCTATCGGAGACCGATCCAGGTCATCATAAATGTGATAAAATCCAATCATTAAGAGACACTTACATTCATCGCACCTTCCGATTTAATTGTTTTGATAGAATTTATTGAAAGGGTTCAAGTATCTGTCAGTAGGGAAGTTATTTTACACAGAACGGTTCAAGTTATTGACAAGTAAATTCAGAACAAATATTCACGTCAATAGCGGCGTTTATCAAAAGTATAACGCCAAAACAGTTTGTGCCGAAGCAAGTTTGTTGTCGTATTCTGCTTATTTAAACCATTGTGGCTGGATATTTGAAGAATTACTCACAATAGCTACACACACCGGTGTATTAATTATTCATACGACTTTGACTGGTCTGTAGACAAAACAATCTCGCGGATAAACCAGATTTTACCAAATCTGCTTGGCAATTTTCGTGCGCAGTATTGCTGCTTTGCAACAAAGTTTGTCTATATGTCTGAAATAACTCCTCTACCATACTGACTCCAATAAATCACAGTGAGAGGACACTGTTTGCTAACATATCGACAAGAGTGAGAAAGGTCGTATGCGACCCATAAATTTCGCGACACATATCTGTTACTTAACGGCAGAGCTCATGTACAACAAACTCTGGATATGCTGGCCTCGTACGCTAACCAGGCTCAACTAGGGTGAACCCTTATTGGATCGTCGCCTTGGTTACGCGCTCAGTCGCTTGACCCAAAACCGAGAAATCAGAACAGACGCGGTAACACCGTCTACTGGAAACGCAAGACAAAATTAGGCCACAGAGGCTCTAAATTTATAGGACGAAACGACTACCATAAATGGCCGACAGACACAAAGCGGGTCAAATGAAACAGTCATATATGACAGTTCCGGCGTCAGAGTAGATCACGTTACACGGGGCATCAGAAAGCAATGCGAGAAAACAGTCGAGAAAGCGCATAGGCGTTCGACCGCATACGTGCAATCTGATTGGCTGAGTGGAACCATACCATCACCCACGACCACACCATCCGAGCAGGGCCGGCCGATCGATGCGGCGTGATGCGTCCTGGCTGTTTTGTTAGGAGACTCCTAACAGCCCTGTTGCCAGAAATCTTGCCACCATCATCACCTCATGGTGAGGTGCATTCTCGCAACCCTTCTATGTGACTGTGCTAGCTCGAAAATACTGATCGATATTGTGCTGCTTGATGTTTCTGTGCACTGGCAAGACACACTAAGCGGAGGACACTTGCGCACTGCTTGTGAGCACTAAGAAGTAAGTCAGGTTGAGTAAACGGCTTGTTTTGTAGTCGGAGTTAGAGATTAGACCATTATAGCAAAATATAGTGTACAACTATCGTGATTCGTTTTGTTTAGAGGGTCTAAGTATCTTACAGTTGACTGGTGTCTGAACACACCAATGCAGACAAGTGCCGTAGATGTGTTCTGCTGGAGAACACAACAGCAAAAGCTGAAAACTGGGGAAGCTTGTGCAATATCGGTCGAATGATATAGAAATTCGACACGGCCAAAACTGTTTTTTTCAACATCTGTAAACTCTACCATTCATGCAGTTTTACTGGCATCATACTATCTACATGCCTTAGGTTGCCTATGTTGAATGAGGGTAATTCCTTCTTCACGCAATTTTCCTAGACTGTGTATCCTTTATGGTAGAAAAATGAGCAGTGTTATCGATATAGACTTTCATCGTATTGGAGGAGTTTCTGGGATTACTAATCAATGGATGAAGGTCAATCTCAAGGATTCCATTGCACAATTCACAATCTACAGATAACCCACGCATGTAAACACTGATGGCTCCCGGATCATTTTTCGTGAGTGACAAGATACGAATGGATACGCGACAAAAATGTACCGCCTATCGCTACTGTCCCACAGCTAAGATCATTTGTTACAGATGAAAAAGTGAATCATGTAATTCGGGATTTTCAGATTTTTATAAAAGTTTCATGTGCCTGCACGTCAACGTTATGAACTTACTTGGGTCTTGAGTGAATATATTCAGAGTTCCATTCTCACAGTTTAGTCATTGTATTGTGCATCTTTGCCTAACATTAGCTTGAGTTTCCGTGGTCGCATGTCTAGCATGTCAGCAAGCAATGCGTATTTCGACGCTGAGTGGACAATACGCTCTAATAATACATGACTAACGGCCAGTCCGAGTGTTACGAGTACAACTGAAGCTATTTGAAGAAAATTACAAAAATAGAATACTGGCCAGTCCTTGGAGATAGAAAGTCTTATTGTTATGACAGCTCTTCATCAGGATAGAAAGTTCATTTGATTCAAGAAATTTTTTTAGTACAAATATAATACTTCTCGACGATGTCGACATCAAATGCTATCAAAGTAACACATCCTCAAATGTGGCACATTTTACTTCTCAAGGTGAGATGTACTTTCACAGTCTACAGGTTCAACTTGCCAGTTCGGTATAACCCTCAGTCACCTGTGTCCCTAGCATGAGCGTTATTAACCCAAAATCCAGTGAAGATCGATTATGCAAGTCGAGGGGTGGAGGATGTATTTCGTCGAGTTATCCGGTAACTTTTGTAATGGTTTGAAAACACTCTGTGTGATTAAGAATTTAATTTCAAATTCCCGACTTGCAACAAGTTTTTTGATCTCATTGGGACACATTAAGTACAGCGGGCTGAGCACAAGATACATTCAGTCACCCGCACTCGGTCATTGACTGTTAGTGAAAGTGATGGTTACGTATAAGCCTTCTTTATCCTCTTCAGTGGGATGTCGTTACACTACCATAAACCATCCTTTCAACAACCCATCAGGAGAAGCCAACGTCAAGGATCGAGTAGCCTTGCCGAGTAACCACTGTAATATTGCCACGGTACACAGAAGTAAATGCAGTCGTACACCACAACGTCGTTGCAACGTGCCACCCATCGATAAAACCTTACAAATGGAATTGTTTATGTTGCCTTGGTTGCAACTGCACAGGTTTTAAACTGTTATCTTTTTTATGGTTTTGCCCAATAGGTTGCCATATGCGCTAGCAGCGAGATAACGAAAGTCAATCGAACGTAAATCGTGCAATGACAATCTCTCGTCTGTTTTATTCAAGAGCGACACTGCAAATGGTTGTTTTAATTTTTAACCAGTGGTTCCATATTGACACCAATAACATGGAAATATCGAATGTTCATAACTCTTGATGGAAAAGCAGTGTCAATAAGGTTGTCTGTTTGCATGTCAAGGTCAGACACGCATGAACTGTCCAAAGCTTGTTTATTATCTGCTTAGAGGCAAAGAAGTCACTCACCAGCCAGAATTCGTGAATCACAACAAGAAATGTAGGCAAAAGGTGTAATCGGGCGATTGACCTGATTGTTCTAAGCTTTCGGGCAGACGGGTAAGGTCAGGCCACACATGGGTATAAAATGATTTATCCTACACATAGTCATAACGAATAACACCCACGCAATCCATATTCTGCAAGATTTGATTAAGTCCGGGTTTTAGTATACTTTTAAGGTAGTATATTGCGCTAACAAAAAGAACGCAATCAATTTTGACAACCCATTTGTGTGCATTACCTGCAGAAGGGAGTGGAATTTGGACAAATTGTGGATTGAGTGTCGACAAGACAGCAATACATATGTGAGTAACAAGTTTGGAGAACCATGGCACATCCACACAAAGATGGCCCACTTCAGATAACTACTAGCATGGAATACCGGTGCCATCTGAGAACTACGGAATGGAACCATTTTCCTTTCGTCCACCCTCTGAGTCGGTTTAGTGGTTTTCGGTATGTTAAAGCGTGTTGCGACGACATCCAAATCGCATGAAGATTTAGTCTAGACGAGCAGTAAGTATTTGTTTTGACAGAAAGACAGGAAAATAAGAATGGAGTGGACGATCATGTGTAACAGTGCTAGTCGGACTCGAATAATTTGGACTAATTCTTGCAGATTCAATTTACTTCATTGAGACATAAGACTTTACGTGAAACAAAAGTGTTAATAAATCCGCGATATAGTCCACACACGTACATTCGTCAAGAATTAGGATGTCATAATGCTGTTTGGTGTGGAATGAGTCAGTTTGCTTGGGTCGACTATGTCACCCTGAAGAAATACTGAGAGGCGATCTGGGTGTTCAATCAATTACATCATTATGTGTTCCCTGTTTGGATTGTAACTTCGAAAGGAAGACATTTATTGAAAATAACCAGAGTTGCAAGGAAACAAACTACTTCCCTTAACGGACTAGTGAACTTACCATCCAACCTTGACTTGAACTCATGTGAAGCGATATCAAGAAGACGTTCGTGGCCAGGGCATACAGATCGGTGGCTGAGGTGTGAGTTTTCTGGAATGTAATGCAAAAAATGTAAAACCTGAATATATGTTAATGTACATATCGGTCAATATGATTGTCACTTTTCATACTCCTATTTCTATAACACTTGTTGCGGTTGCGGTTATTAGATTGACATTTATAACACAATATGTTTCGTAGAATAATAAACGGCCATAAGTTCAACCGAACTACAATATCCAAGTAATGTGTCCAATCAAAAATTGCTCAATAATTCCACAAATATAATACATTTTAGACTTCTAGATTTATCACTACTACGTACGGTTACGTCTAGAAAACAAAAGAAAACCCAGAAAAATGTTAGTTGGTAACAATTACAGATTGCAAAGTTTCGGTGTCTGTAAGTCCAAAGGTGGCGACAGGAAAATAAAGTATTTATGAGTTAAAAGCTGTTTTAGAGCAACTAACATTCAATGATCTGAGTTTAGTCACGCAAACAAACGAATGAGTTGTCAGTATTCATGCTTCGACATCCGAAAATCGGTCATTACCATGTTCAGCTAGTGGTGCGTAACAAGTGAAATATGAATTCCGAGAAGATCCAAATGAGAAATATCCAAACCATTGTCTATAGTGGTTGTAAGCGGGTATTAAATATGATGGGAGGCTTGGAAGTTAAACACGGACTCTTCAAAATCGGCACCGAAAGGTTGCAACTGGTCTTGATGACCGGCCGCTCCTAAGGACTATGATAGAGAATCCAGTTACCTACGAATCGACTTTGCGGAAGTTATATAAGCTTTTAGCGTCTATGCACGGTGACGACGTTTGGTCAGCAGAGGCTTTGAGATTTTTTGTCTTGATCGTATGATCTACGTGTTCTAACAGCTTTCCCGAGTAAATTCAACCCAATTATGATTGAAGGTCAATCTTCCAGGCATTGATGCCGACAGCCATGTTGTTCGTTTGTATGACTTTACCCCAGTCTTGCGAGTAATGTAAAGGTTGTTTACTCATCCTACGGTATAGCAACTCAGCACAGGCCATGGCATACAAATAGGTATCGTGCGCTCAGTACACACTAAAGCTACCAGGTCTGTTGACAGTAAGTGTCTCAGTTTGTTGCCCACCCAGTAAGATTATGTTGTTAATTACTGTCAAGGAATTTAGACATTTTGGAGGAGAATTCTGTCCCAATTTGCAGGTAAGTGTTTTCATTTCGGTCAAATTATCCTACTAAGTAATAGCTAGCAACACTAACAATGACCTAGTGTTGATCAGTATGAAATACCAGCTAGTCATTGTTCATAAACATCTGTTCGTGGCACATACCACATCAGCGAGTATATCTTCGCGTGTGCGCCAGCGATATCCGGAATGTAGAAGCTCGGGACGTTCGGGGTACTCTGCTAGCCTTCGCGGTAATGTGGTCAAAATCTGTGCTGACCGATTTGCGGTAGAACTGGACTTGCTTCCTTTTGACCATTGGTCGAAACCATCAGGAAGTAGTATGTCAGCCCGAAGCACAAGAGCTTCACCCAAATAGAAAAAACACTGAAAGGAACAGTCAACACAAGAAATTTGAATGGATGAGCCCAAAATGGTGGTACTTACAACAGCCTGCCATTGATCGTAAAATTCTGACGTTAGAACTTTTGCTTTTAAATTTGACCAATTCCAAACTGTATAAAACATTGTATAATGTGCTGAAAATAAGCTCGTTCCATCAACTTACTTGAGCACGCTCGAACGTCAACTTTTCGCTCGCCACAAACAAATCTGACAATAACGAGACAACAAAGTCAAATGCAATGTCAACAGTGTCGGTCCAAGCGTTTTCCTGTGTTTCATCTACATGTTCCTTTGTCTTGTTCTTCGTAAAAACATCTACTGCCTGTGGAACAAAAGAAATGAAAGAACACGAATACTTCTTGAAAACCGAAGGAGTGTAAGACAAAAAAAGGCGCCATGCATTCTGTATTGCAGACAGATGGACAAGCACACATACTTATACACACCACCACTCGACGAATCAGGAAGAGCCATATGACAATCTGAACCGTATGAACAAAGGATAAAGTTGCAGATGCATAAAATACCGGTGTGTAGTAGGACCGACTGAAAAATCAGTGAGAATGCAACAAATGCGATCCGTTTTGGGTGATATTCAATTGATACATACGGAATTAGTGATACGTGGGCACTGATGTTCACCGATGTCTGCGTTCAGTCGCTCGTATCGGGTGGCCCCAACGAGTAAGCAACGAGGAAGTTAGAAAGCGGGTGTTTGACACTGATTATCAAACGAGTTCTTTTATTCACTCACTACATTTGCACAGACTTAGATGGTTAGGTCATGTACTAAGGATGCCAGCTAATCGCTTGCCACACCGAGCACTGTTTGCCGACGCTGCGGCCGATTGGCGTAAGGTGCGAGGTGGACAGATGATGACCTGGCGTAGACAGATGAAGGCGTTCACGAAGGGGTTAGGCACTGTAGATCGGGTTTGTCTCCCGGGTTGGAGCCCTCACGACTCAGAGAATCGGTGACTTGAAACTTTAGGTGAGATGGCGGCTAACCGAGCTCAGTGGCGTGAATGTTGTCGTTGTTTGACCGAGTTGTCTGTGAAGTGAGTGCATTTAATGACGCGGGGCAGTGAAAGCCGTGAGGAAGCTGCCTTGCTGATGACGCCTTACTTTCACTTACAGCTTGGTTGTTTGTTTGCAAAGTGTAGGCCCCCTGATGTTGTATGTTTGAATGTAGACGTAGCTATTTTTAGGGGTTAGGTCCCCTACCCTCTCCCTTTTTTCTCTCTCTTCCTAAACAGGGTTTGTTTCTTCATGGTTGTGTGGCAGTTAAGCATCAGTGTGAACCACTGATGTACTGCTGTCTCTGATGATGATGATGATGTTCAAAGTGAGTATAATGTTCTGACCAACTGGGTGAAACTATCTGCAAACAAAGACACGGTTGACCAGGACAGTCTGTATGTTGCATCTACTGATTTAATGGATGGCTATGGAGAAGGGTGTTCGATCGATTTTGAAGCTTACAGTCTACAGCTCCGTCTGATTATTTCCTCATCTGCCACCCGGTGATTTTGTTATGAAGACTGTGACACAATTTCAGGGTTGAGGAACTTGGAACCAATGCCTGATCCAATAGACGAGAGCAATGGTTGCCGAAAATTAAAAGCTTTGAGATACGAATAGCAATGCTTTTGTAGGACTCAGTTAAATCGTAACCAAAGTATGCAAATAATCTTTGGTGGCTGAGGCAGGATAGACACAAATTTGGGTTATTTCTACGACTGTCGAACTTCATGGGACCATAAACTTCGGAACAAAGCAGGGTGGAATGGTATGCAGCTCTTGGCTCCCACCAATCCGACAAACGTACTTCACGTGGACGACGTTGCCTTCTACATTCTTGCCGATTAACCCTTCACTTAGGATGAATGAATTATCTTGATGTTGCTATGACCAATTCAGTAAGTTTCATTTAATTATTCCTTCGATGAATAGCGGTCGGTCATTGGACTAACATTTTTTACTGGTCCACAAATGTGACTTTCACTCTACTATCCAACCCAACACAAAACTTCCAAACTCATCGAGCGGAAAGACAAATGTAAGAATAGCTAGCTGTCAACTGAGCATTAAAAAGTGGACTAGTGAATCACGATACCACTTTCGAAAATCGGATAGACTGCATGAATATTCCGACAACAGACAGTGACACTGGTTCAGTCCATGTGTAAGCTACTCTGTGATAAACTAGAGTGAGACAGTTGATCTTTCTTGGTCATACAGTTGATTATTAGAGCCATAAACGAATTGCTGCAAGATAGTCACTCCAATAACGGAATTACTAATGATTTCGAAATAAGATGAACTAACCAGAATAACAAGACAACAACATGGCTTACCAGAATGCCCACAACAACACCAAATTCTCATATTCACTCACTGCAAAGTGATACAGTTCTACGCGATGACAGTACAGTTTATTCACACTGTGCTAGTCAGGCCCCTACTGACTGCAAGCTCCAAATCACTGTTCATTTTTTGTTCAGGAGGGGCTAAGGTCCCACAGTAGATAGAAAACAGGGGGTAAATCATCGATCGCTGAGATTCGTCTCGAAGGTCAGTCAGGTCAGTAGTCAGGTTATTAAGCTCACATGAAATGTTCTCCGTCAAAGGCAGTCACATCGCACGACTCATACGCAGCTCCTGTTCATTAAGGTCAAGGAATGTCCGAGTGTTGGTACGATTTAAAATTTGTCCAGTGACGATGATGACCAAGTTAGGAAACCCGTTGGTGTATACTGCACGCATGAAACAACCTGTGTTAGTGTTTGACGAAAAGACTGTTTAGCTATGTATAAGCGGCCTCGGGTGGCCAAAACTGATTGCGTTTGACGAAAATTTTAGTTAAAAACGCACCGAAACTCAGGCATGCCTTGATCATACTTAACATGGATTTCGTAAATGTAGCAGAGTGTAATTACCTGTGGGGCGAACCATTTTGTGCGCCCTTAAAATAGTCCGACTCTGTCCAATTGACTGATAACAATCTTGTGAATCGATCAGTTGAACTCGTCACTTGTGCTTCGCACAATGAGTGTGAACCTTGGGATGGAGATTTTACTAGCATCGTGTGTATGTAAAGTAGGATTGTGCAAGATCTTCATTAGAAGAAATGCAAAATGGGTGTTTTTCAATCTTCGTCATTAATAACTTGTTTGTATTTTGCACGGGGAACCAGATTAATATTTCAGTATCCGATCAACAAATATGACGAGAAGCAGGCATGGTGTATTATTTTGTGATCATAGACAGATGTATGCCATCACCCGACAAGCAGGGAGACAGGCGGATACAAACTGGACTTGAGGTAACATTGGTTGCGAATGAGCACAAAGAAAATGGAGAAAAGAATGAACGTATATTTAACAACAGTGTTTTGTAGAAAGTCTATAAGTGACGGAATGAAAGCACGATGTTCACTACTACAAAGTCTGAAACAAGTAAGTTTCAGGATCCCAAACGGTCAAGCCAATTCCATACCAGCTGGCGTATGTCCAAAAGCGGTTGAGGCAAGCCAGCGGACTGTAGTGGAACTGTTGACATATTATCTGGCGTGAATGTATGTGTATCCTTTTCTTGTCTATCGTACGTAGTCTGTATTTGTTCCGTTTACGAACTCTGGAAATACACGAAATGGTATCATAACGCAACATGTCTTCTTTCCGTTCTGATGAACTTGGGTAGAGAATGAGTGAGTTGGGGACTCATCCGCTGGCACCCAGTATATCGGTTGTCCAATCAAACATAAGTGAGCCAACAACTGAGCTCGAATAAGTACTAGTCAGGTAGGTTGTGATGAACTGTCCATCTTGGAGCCGCAAAACTCAAGCCAACATCCATATCCATTCACTTCAGTCACATAACAAGCCCAGTGTACTCTGCCTTGGTAACCATTTAATAAACTCTCTTATGATTGGCTATACTGTGACAAACAGCAGACAGAAGGTGAAAAAATATGGTGTAATACTTTAAATGAGCTTCTCCTTCTCCCACTTCTTACTGTACGTTGTATGAATAAGAGTAACACAGTGGTCTCCATCCATTCAGAATAACCGTCTTTGTGTTATCCTGGGTTAGCCATTGGGAAGAGGGAAACAGTGACGCATTAGGAAGTTTTCTGTTCCTTTCAATTAACCAGTGACGGACCGTTAACTTTAGGCTGATTCAGACTCATTTAAGATGTTTCATGCCCAAATGAATCGATGAATGAGAACCGATCAGCTGCAACGTTTGTCAAAGCAATAAGTCACAGTTCAGGCTCATATTACATTCATTCTCTTACACATTGTCAGATTGGAACTGGTCGCACTGGAACCCTAGTTGGCAACTTGACCGTATTCAGGCTTTACTGTTAAAGATGTAGGAAGTTTAGTTCCGTCAATGTGTACAACGAGAAATGAGGAAAATGTTACGCAGTCTTAGAATAAACAGATGTGTCCGACAGTCTAAGTTTGTGATTACACTCGTCAGATGTCAAAAACCCCAACTTACTCGAAGCAGCGAGTCCTTAGTACGATCTCTTTCCAATCTTGCGAGTTCATAAGCAGCATGGGCTCGCATGATGGCCAAGTAAATAGTGGTCTGTAAAAATTTGGCTTCCATCGCATCTCGGTTTACAGGCAAACTATATCCTTCAAACTGTCAGCAGGATAAGGTAGAGAAAAGTGGATATATCCGGGTTACATTCACGTGATTGTGCACGCTCCATATTGCACTGATATGGAGGGTGTGAGCCATGAAAAATATAAACTACGCAAATGTTACTAACTACTGCTACTAATATGATGGAGGTACAAACTGCGTTGTCCTACATCATCATCGTCATCATCATAGCAGCCATGAACCTGACCGAAAGATACTGTGACTTGGGCCGTCGCTCACCTCAAGAGTGACATAGAATATCCTAGAAAAAAAACATTACTAAGAAGGTTGAAAAGTATTGAAAGAAGACTAAGAGGAAGAACTAGAAATGGTATGGATGCAGATACGCCATTGATAGCGTCTCCAACCAGCGGTTTGAGTGATCACGAGGACCCCATTCAGGCAGGCGACACCTACCCACTTTGCTCAATGAAGCAGTCAGAGTCTTCATATTTCGTGCCTTACAAAAAGTTGGTTTTTTTGACCTAAAGCAGGTTTAAAGTATTTCTGAACATAAGTTATTTCCGATTTATCGATCGAAGAAATTTAACTAATAGAAGACATGAAATCACCAGAAAGAAATCATAATAGTATATCCTATAAAAAAAATAAAAGCAGATAAAATATTGTGTTCTTTCAGATGGTTATACTGTACTCTAACGGTTTACCGCCCATGACAAATCTGGAACTTGGGACGTTCAGATTAAACTCCAAAGGACAAATCAACTCATTCTCTTCAGAGTTGTAATCAGTTTCACAATCGATTAATATGACCACTTCCAATTCAATTTTCTGTTGAAAAATGTACGTGGAATTGCGTTCTAAACAATAAATTATCTTTCCTAGCTAACGGCACTGGAATTAAGATAGGTATAATAACCAAAGCAGCATTAGTCCAGGCTACGCGAATGTATTCTATGTCATCATCATCAACATCATAGACAGCAATACATCAGTGGTGCACTCTGATGCTTGACTGCCACACAACCATGAAGAAGAAACAAACCCTGTTTAGGAAGAGGGAAGAAAAAAGAGAGAGGGGAGGGGACCTAATCGCTAAAAATAGCTACGTCTACATTCAAACATACAACATCAAGGCGCCTACACCTTGCAAACAAACAACCGAGCTGTAACATATTTACGATGTTTCTTTGTCTTTAAAGCTGTTTTGTTTACATTTTTCCAACACGCTTTAACCTAACGCTTTCCGTTTGCTTTCGCACAATTGTTTTCGTAATTATCAAACTCCGAACGTCCAGTCAGTTCTTCAGGCAAACTTTTATGGCTATTTGCCTAAGTCTGAATTCCATGCACTCGTTCTTTCACACTATCTCTCTCATTATTATATGAGTCAGCCAATCAGAAGGAAAAACTACACGGTAGAGTACGATGAGTGACTTCGCAGGTGTACAAAGTAGATTTCCTGCACACGTCAATCGACTATCGTTTTCATCACGGAATCTGTTCTACTCTCTAATGATAGGGGGTGCACTTTTCATCTATTACAACCAATTTGCTTGATGATTCTCTGGTGTAACTTCGGTTACAAGCTATGACATATTACAAGTACTTGTTAGATCACTGCCTCTTCTGTTTTACTCTTTCTCGCCGGGATGTTGCCTTATTCTCTCCATGGTTGTATGGTAGTCAAGCGTCAGTGGGAACCACTGATTTACTGCTGACTAAGACGATGATGATGCCAATAACAAACGTTTGTGATATGTGGGTTGGAACAGTTTTGTGTATTGTCAATAGCACGCAAATTTATTGATTTCGAAACGATCCACACGTGAGGAATCCGAGTTTCTATTAATTTAGAGTCAGAGACAGAAACTATGTGTTCTACGCTGTGTGCTCCCATAAGTTATGCCACCTCAGAGAACCTAGAAGTTTCACATCAGGGTTCCATTACTTAACCGCCTCACTGTATACTCGGTGTCCACCGAAGTATTCAGAAAGTGGACTGATAGAGTTTTCTTGCTCAGCTAAAAGTAGCATGTACCAACATAGCTATTGAGCACTGCAGTTATGTCAGCAATAAGCAGTATGACAAACTAGTTAATCATGAATTTATGTATATGATTACCGGTATGGTAGCATAGAATGTGCAAATGGCAACAGACTCCAAACGCAAAGCAATTACTTCAGTTTGAATGATTAGATGCATCATGTGTGACAATGGATGAAAGACACTCAACTGTGCTTGCTATTGCAATTAGTGATCTTAATATATCCTTTAAGTAATTGGATGAACTTTGTTTGTAAGTTTAGTATAAACTAATCAAATCAGAAAAATATATTGGACCAATACGGTTATTCGGGTCCCGCTTTTAAACAAATGGGTCGACTGAAATGATCGAGTTATCGAATTCGGTTTGATAATAGGTAACATTGGGTTGACCACGTTTAAGGCATCACCATCTGGACAGTCTAATTACAGCTGACTCTTCAGAAATAACGAACCTCACGTTTGATGTTCGTGAATTCTGCCTCGGCCACTAACATATCGGCCTGCCGGACACATTTGTGAGCATTGTCCAATGCCATTGCGAAGGAGGAGCAATACGTTGACGGATGAATCAAATTCTCTCGCAGATGAACCAACTGTAAAAAGGACATTGTTGCAAAGATTGTTTGAATGGACAGAAAGTGGAATATTACGAAGTGATTTGAATATTGAAGACAGTTCTAACCAACAGTACTTATGTTCCGTGTTTACAACTAATCTCATTGGTAAAAACTGTGCATGACTATGAGAGTGTCAAGTATTAGGGAGCACGAACCGCATAACAGCTTGAGATTTAGGAGAATGACCAAGACGGAACTGTATGATCAACCCAAACTCTTTGGCAGCCACACACTATATAAGTATTGTTTGCTTAAAACGCACAAACTCGTAACCCCACTACGACCAATTCTATCCGTGGTTTACTGCCTTCAGTACATTATCGTAAAATGATCTGTGAGTGTATTGTGGTCAGTATGAAAACTGTACAACAAGTTCAGACCTACAGATATATCTAAACTGGTTAAACAACTTTACAAACTGTATATTAGTACGAAGTATTTCTTTTCCTGTGACCTACAATCTCTACTCATCACCACCGGATGAATTAGTGATCGTACATACGAGTATATTGGGTTAGACAATGATTAGTTTTCCAGTTAACTAACTGAGCTATTAAAATTCTATACGTACAATATACAAAGTAATTTTGAAGCATGTATATAATATGTAAATATCTAATAAACCTTATATGAGTAGTACGTTGTGGCCTGTCCTAGCAGACTTTTTCATGGCAAACGTAGGGAAAGAGGCTACCGACTAATTTGAAAATTTATCTTTATACAGAAGATGGGGAGCAGACAATCTACTGATAAATAATATTAACATTGCTGAGAACTAGCCGTTTGCTGTATTGAACTCCGTGCGCTCGGATATGAGACTCACGGTAGAAGAAGGTCAATCGAACCAACAACCTTTGCTGACTGGTGTGATGCACCGGAAAGAGGATGGTTTGATTTTGTGCTTAAATCAAACATGGACTAGCGGGTACATCTATTTTCAAAGTTCTTATCTTACACAAATCGACCATTAATGTGCACGCTTTGTTTAATAGGGCCTACCGTATTTATAGAAATGATACACTGCTGTAAGAATGTATAGCGCTGTTATCCACAATGTAGGAAAAAGTTACGTCGAACATTTTATCAAAGGGCATTAATTGTCGAACGGCAAAACACCTGGAAAAGTTCTCCTGCCAAGGAAGCTGGCTATTTGGTATCCCCTTTTATGGACAATCCGTTTACAAAGCAACTGAAGTAATATCTGAATATCATTGTTCCCGGAATAAATTGCGGAGTTCAACTCTATCCCGCTGTGTACAACTCCACTTCAACTGTCTGCTGGGAAAGTTAATAAGAGTGATTTTGTCACCTCCTATGTAATTTACAAATTTTGACTATGGAGAGCACTATTTTAGGAGGGCTGTTCATCCACTGGACACCCTAGTCGGCGAGCTCATTCTAAAGTGACTATTTGCTTAGGGGAGATTACGGGTGCGGATTCACCGGTATAAGAGCAATATCCAGCCCCATATAAACAAAACCACCGGCTTGAACCTGAACAGAGTGTGACTGTCATCGAATCCTTTGGTTTTTTATTTAAGGACACAAGAGGACGCATTGTACAGATTACTGGTGTGTTATCAGCTCGTCTACCCATTCCATTGCGCTGGCGTTGTGACTGTGTGAGTAGGTTGGTTATTGGCTGAAGTGGGAAAGCTTAGATCGTCCAATTAAGTTGATCAGATGCGTTGTTCGCAAGTTGCTGGCTAGTAATGCGCGGACTGTGGCAGGTCTTAGACACATTTCCATCGACTGGAACGAGATGACTACAGCCAACCTGGCGTTTTCTGATTAATTTGCCACTATTGGTCCGGCAGCTGTTAAGCAGACCAGCCCTCCGCCATCCAAGCACCATGAGAACGTGGGCTGTTTGGTATTTGGTCATTTCACATTTTCTAACCAGTTGCTGTACGTATTGCTCCCCATAGAATTGCTCGCAATCCGAATTACAAGGAAGGTGTACATGTGTCCACTGCTCCCGTTTTTTTTTACTGCATCGAGGCCAGTACTGGTGTAGTGAGGAGTGATCGTGCTATACTACTCATACCACTGCTATTCAGTAGTGGGGCCAGAGAATAGATTTTGACATTGAAATAGTCGCAGGAAAAATACAAGAAGAAACATCGGAGTGCAGCATCGCAGGAAATGGTTCTTGGTACATAAAGGAACGTAAAGAAACTGAGCATTGGTTTCTGTAACAACCGTGACGGTTTGGGCTCAGCACCGTACGCAGATGAGTATTTTTTGTCACTGTCCAGTTGAAACGCGTAACCCATGTGTCGTTTTCCTGAATAGATAACCCTTGTGCCATCCGTGTTCTTGGCTCACAACACTGGATTATTCCTAGTTCATTATTTACTGTCAGTCCTACCAATTCGATGACTACATCGGTGTTTGATTTATTCATGTATGGCTGACACCCTAACTCCCATCGTTTAGGCTCGTTATATTCATGTCCCTTATAGCTAAGTTACATGTACGTATGTGGTCAGATTGTGAGAACTGTTATGCGGCGTACCAACACACAGTTTACGCCTACTGGTTTCATGCATAGCCCACGAATAGTACTAACCATTGTGCGGTTAAATGTCTACAGGCCCATTTGTTATAATCTGGCATTTTCTAACAGAATTCCATCAGTCAGCTATCATTCTAGGCTCTTGGTTTTACTCATTTCATATCGTCGCTATCTGTTTCAGCCGGTCTCCCAAATTGAAACCAAAAGTCTCACATGGAATGAGAGGACACATGCACTGCATTTGTTTCACATTATGTACCAAGCATGGGGGGATGAGATAACTGCATAGGAAGTGGACACAAGTGCCCATATGTTCTAGAGACTAGCATTGTTACTATCAGAGTTACTATCAGAGGAAACTATGTGGCCAGGTTGAACGCATGAGAATCGAAGGTGGGTTTGTGGTTAATGGTGGACTCACCTTCTATCCGATGGCCAGTTGGTAAACTGACGAGGAACTGCCATAAATCATGATCATTTTTGTGAGATATCCGCACCAAGTCTAGTACAAATCAAGTTAAAGAGTTTGCGTGTCATGTCACTCCTGAGAAAGGCTACCCGAGGTGACTGAGACGTTGAGTATTACAAACTACTTGTAACGTGCTATTATGAATCCATTTGTTAATGACATGATCACTTTTATTTATGGTAACTTGTGATACCCGCTGATAGTCTTTTATGGACAGTAGTTGTCGATGTTCAATTATGCTGCCTAGAAACCATTTTAATCTAAATTGTCGCAACTTACATAGTCCGTAACTTCTAGTTCCAGCCGACGTTTCCAATAGGATGCGACTGGCAGCCAGCCTAATCGAAGAGCTGCTCGATACTCATGATTGTCGGTCAAAAGTTGCGCCGCTCGCCTCCACAAGCTGGGGGCTTCTGGTTGATCGAAAATCGATCGGGTACCCGGATTTGAAGTTATCTGTTTCGAGTAGGCCTTCTATTAAGAAAGAGGTAATAACAAGTTGCGGGTAATCTCAAAATTCGTCATGACGCTTGTACTAGAAACTGGATTTGTAGAGGCTAATCATCGGGTTCAGACTATTATTTGGCCGATGTTTGTTCTTACTTCCAGCTTAGCTGTTTGGTTAGTATAACGAACACAGTACAACACCATTCAAAAGTACACAAATATATTCATAAAGTGGATTCGAATCCGGACGATAAATACAAGACGACTCATTGCTCATGGTTTGGTTTTGGTGATGCAGGTTCGCGGTCCCGTAAGTGTTTTCGAGTACGAACTGTATTGACGGCTGCGATAAACGTACGATCACTTCAATTTGTTTTTAACATGCAGCTTTGTCTGTGAGTAGTATAGTGTGTACATTCGAGAATTAAAGGGCAGGTCTAAACACCAATAAGACGAAGAACCAGAGACGATTATTGGAACAGTGTGTACGCATCATGTGGAATGTTTTACCAAGGGGGATGACAACTTACTGCTCCTAATGTTTGTGGATACACGTCAGCCGAGTAAATGAGTGTACGCGTTCGTTGTCCTATGTTTTCACCACAGCTGAAGCTGCTTCCAAGTCGATCGTTCCTCCGTGATACTGTTCTAAGTGCAGTAAAATCCGCTGCCAGCTGCTTCCTTGCCTTCTGCGTTTCATCTAGTGTCTTCTTGTTCGTATGGTCGTTCGTATTCACTGAAGCCACGGACGTAACTCTCAACTCCCACGACACCTTGGCAAGCCCATCAAGGTTCATCCGCCAGGCGACGTGGGTAATACGAACTTGGTCGTAAACCGCCATCGGGAGTCCTTCAATGAACTGTACAACCAACAACTGCCATCGTGATTATTGATCCACTTTTGGTAATGCCTTGTTCAGTAATCAATGAAGAGTGGCGGCGAACACCGATGGATCCAATCCTTGTTCAAGCCTGGCCGCCTTTAACCGCCGCATGACCTCCTGGCGGTCAGACGGACTGTCAAATACAGCCACCACTTTCTCAACGACCCACTCCATCTTCGCAGAACCTCTTCGCAATATGTCCAGAACAGCCTTCGCCCTGTCCCTTATCGCTGTCCGTGGTCGGTCTTAACTCCGACCACTTCATCCATGTCCTCGAAATCCTCCAGGAACACCCAGACGTCCTTATCTTCAAACGGCTGCGGTCAGGGTGTTTTCATTCTCGCGCAGGTCACAGCACGAGCTGTTGTGACCACAAAAGACGTTTGGCCTGGGAAGTTGTCTGTTGCGTGAAGTCTTACACAGACCATGCGGAAACAGGACGACGAACGCGTACACTCATTTACTCGGCTGACGTGTATCCACGAACATTAGGAAGCAGCAAGCTGTGGTGAAACATCCCACATGATGCGTACACACTGTTCCAATAATCGTCTCTGGTTCTTCGTCTTCTTGGTGTTGAGACTTGCCCTTTTGTTCTTGAATGTACGCAATATACTAATCACGCACAAAGCTATATGTCATACAACAAACTGATATGTGGTTTTCAGGTTGGTGCGCTGATCCACACTTAACTGGTTACGTCGACGTCAGATGCCTCCAGGACGGAACCCGTCTCATCACATAAAGTACCATATAGTGTCGGGACCACATTGCCAGTTGACTGGGTGCAAACAATTTGTCAAGCAGTTAGCACTTTGCCTTTCACTTGCTTTGTTCACTATATTTCACGAAGGGGTAAGCTGATCGACTTGAAATGAGGATAGATTTTAACGCTTCAACAATGCACTAAAACAATCTGCTTAGAAGCAGTCATACCTCTATATAAGCAAAAAATGAAATGAAGTGCTATCCTGTTGGAAAACACAAAAGGAAGAAATTAATAGAAATATAAAGCGGGGACCCAACAACAAAACTTGTTGCTCAAACCGTTTCACTGAATTCCGATTGAAAGGCCGTTAGCTTTGTTGTAAATATTTAGGCCAGACCTTTGTTAGCATACTCGTTTACAAGCTGCGGCGTTTCTATTATCAAATGTTGTAGTAAAATGCTGTACCAGTGTTGGAACGGTTGAGAATGATTAGTTACGTGTGTTTTCAACAGGATGACTCGAAACCACACTATACACTATGTGTGTGAAAATATCTAGATTGAGCAATCATGTCTCCACACGGTCACAAAATATTAATCCACCGAATTTTTTATTTGGATCACTCTAAACATTAAGAGAACGTTCACAAACATTGTAAGAACTCAAAATGGTCGCCATCTTGGAATCCAGTGTCATCTTTGGGCATATTTTGCAACGTGTGCTCTTGTCATGACTAAGGAGAATGCTTTTATACAAACAAAACCTTGTGACCTTGACTTGTGAATTTACGGTTCATGTACTCGTGCTCTCCTTTTATTCTATCTTTTGCTAGACAGTAATGTCGAAAAGTCAGTTGAACAACACATCGTTAGGGGTAACGGAGAAATATGTATACTCAATGCATTCAATAAACTTTGACTGAACAAAGGAAGATTTTGAGCCACCTGACAAAGAATTCGCGTACGCCCCCGTGCTAGGTAGTCTGGCTGGGGTTACAGCGGTGTGCTGAGGCCGTTCGTGAGTCTGGCTCGGTTAGGATACCTGTTCTTCAGTAGTCCCTGTGGATAGGTCTTTCTGCTGAGATTCACATGAACATCAGAACAAGCATCCGGGTCCATATTCGCGAGACAATCGGTGAATTGTAGTAGAGTCTCGTTATTCAACACATTCTGATTATCCTTAGATTTTGGTTGTGGTCGAGTAAAAGACCATTATTAATATTTATTAAGCAAACATGCCAATTACTCAGGTGTCTCAGTATTAATACCAAAGGTTGCTATAGCCCCGCTTTTTATAGATTGAAAAATCTGTTGATCATCTTGCTGTACTGGCAGTTAGTTTTGTGTCAAAAAGGCGTTTGAGTACACGGCATAACAATACGGACAAGTATTCGTTTTCAGTTTGTACATGCGGTTTATTACGTGATTCATGAGATGGTTACAGATGTTTTCTAAGATGTTTTCTCAGTTCCACGATACATCAACTGAGTACGCTTCTAACAAAAGACTTTAGTATGTTGACATTCAAGCTCCCTCACGCTCGAATCATAATAATTACCAGTTACGTCAAGAAGTTGTACGTGTTGACATTTTCGATTTCTTAACATGCCGACAATCATCACATAATTTCTATACAGATTATCTTAGGAAAATGGGGTAGACAGTTTTAAGTTGAAGCCCTCTAAGAAGTAACTAGGTACTTATGGTAGAAAATGTACGTCTTGAAGGGGGGGCGTTGTCTTGCTGAAACCTGCAATCTTTTCGCACCTCGAAGAATTTAACTGGTTTTTCGGCAAAATTACTTTTCATTAACTATTTGGTTCTTGGTACTGAACTGCTACTCAGTATTTATGGATTTTTGTATGATAGTATTATTACTACTAATAATGGACAGACTGGAAGATAACATAACTTCTTTATGATAAATGGTTTAGAAGGACACTTCAATTCAGTTTGTCGAGAAGCATAAAATTAGGCAAATTTTACAACTTGTCCTGGAGTATGTCTGTACATCTATCATTGTCAACCAGGTGAAGACTTGCAACAGCAGTCAGAAGAAAACCGATGCAGTGGACACGGTAAAAAAAATCTCTGCAACATTTCTGGTAGAATTTCTTTGTTATAGAACAAAACCTGCATGTTTTTGCAACTTTCTACAGAACTAAACGACGAGCTTTCACTTACGTTGATCGTGTAAATTGTGCACATGGTCTACCTAAGCTCAAAATTTTAAGGGACTGCGATTTTCGAGAGACATCGGGATCCGAATGAGGATCCCAACTAAAGGAGAAACTGACAAAAGTTGTCTTACAACCGGGGATAGACATGTGTCAGATTTTGTTAGATTTAATGTACAATAACAAACAGTGTAAACAAGGGTACCCGCAATCGAAATATGAAATGGGCACAACATCGAGCAAACAGTTTCCAAGTATCTAAATCATCGTACTTCAACCTACACTATGAACACTCTGTTGGGATCGGCAAACTTCTTGTTATGGCTGCATTGTTTCTGGTAAAAAAATTGACTTTTCTTTCGTGAACTGATTTGTGTGGTTTCCGTTCTCAAATCTGGGACATATAAAGTTTGTTTTATATAATTATTGAACCATTTGAATTATTAGATGCTGGCTGAGTAGAAAAAAAGAATTTATGAAATTTTCTGGTTAATGGTATTTGTGATTGTCTTGACTCATACTTGTAATGTTGCTCCAATTCATTCTAAAGTTACTACTTCTGTAAGTCCAAGTTTGAGGACGTCATACGCTGACAGTTGTTCTGAAGTTATATTTTTGCACTATGAAATGATTACTACTTCATTTGTACCCCTTAGTACTAGACCTGTTTTTTCCTTCCGAAACGTCTACCAGATGACCAAGAAAATGTTGACTGTCGAAGCTTGACAATACAGGAATGAACGATCCAATTGTTAATTCTTTGTCGGTAGCAATATCTAAAGGCTGTCGAGAAAATCAATGCGAATTTACACAGATTTATCTCCAACTCACTTAAAACACCTCAATACCCATTGCCCCCCCTTCCCGATAATTCGTTTGATAGCCTAAAAGTTGGGGGGAGATATCTTCTAAACTCGATTTCTCAGAGGTCTACTTTATGAGTTGTGGCTGAAATATTAACGGGCCATACCTACTACAATGTGTATTGTTACGAGTGAATACCAAAGCATGCCTCTTATTAGTCTAACAAGTTTTATATCTAATGAATACAAAACTTAATTTTGTAATGGCTTATTTGTACAATTGCATAATTTCCAGCAAAACAACAGAGTAGCGTAGTAAGCAAATGAATATTGTGTTACAAACA
>JTDE01000672.1:154403-186739 GCA_014338405.1 Paragonimus skrjabini miyazakii
GAGCAATGGTACCATCTTGCTCCCCAAAAGTCTGTGGCCAAAGACTCTGTGAGCCAACAAAAACGTTACCGGTTGCAAACTGTCATTGCTGCGACACCTTCCCACTCAAGAAGGAAGTAAGACATATTCATACAAAGTCTCTAACTTATTGGGAACCATAGAGACAAAAATCGTTAACGAATTTACGACAAGGAAAAGCTTGTGAACGGAGTAGGGAAGCCGTTACACACTCCCAAATAAATGATCAACCTTGTAAAAAGAGTGAACCGACAACACGATAAGACAGTCAGTAAACTTTAGCTCGTCAAAATGTACCTACATAAAGTGTACTTTTAAATAGCAGTTTTCTCGATTAAGGGAGTTTTGAGATTATTTTGTGTAGTACATCTGTCGCTTATTGTGGTCATCTCAATGACATTCCACACCGGCTCCTTTACTACACAAAAACCTTGTATTCTCATACGAAGCAAGCATAAAATACGCTGGTGCACAGACAATGCAATATGCACCTATAACTTCTCACAAATGTCATAAAAGTTTATCACAACTAGATCGCCAGTGCGTCGGATCGATGATTTGAGTAGCGTGAACGGTAAGGATTCGATCGTGAAAAACGGTGCGAATGGCTGTCGTGCTCTCGGTCAATGAGTTAGGCAACGTGCTTCATAACGACTCTAACGTATGTCTGTTCAGACTTGACCAATGCGATTCGCAGATGAGCCAAATTTTCATCGCTAACTTATGATCACTTACCAATGGGGAAATGGTCATCTCTTTGTGTAAAGGTTGCGTATTGTTTACGAAAACGCAAGGCGTTACAATCTTAAGCACATGGAACGCTAATCGATATCAGTATCAACGATCTACAGATCTAGTGATCTGTGCAGCAAAATGAGTTCAGTTAATAACATAAAACGAAGTAATTGACAACGGATTGCTACAGACGACATTAATGCCAATGAACCGCAGAAAGGCACCATTCAAATCCAGAGACTGTTTACAGTTGAAACGCACTGTTGTTTCCCAAACATCAAATCAGTTTTCGATAAACAATTCAAATTGCTACTGCTTTCGCTTACGTTGAGTGTGTGGACGTCAGTGAGGATGTTCCTGTTCAGCTGAGCATCTCTTAAGTCAACTAATGGCTACCCCATGGACGACGTGTAACTGAGCCCGTTGTTTGGATTGACATGAGTAGTCACAGTACTGAGACTTGAGGAGTGAGCCCTCACCAAGCGCTGTCTGAATCTCCGGTTTAACACAATGACCAGCTGTCTGTTTTACACTCCAGTCACACTGGTGATCGACCATAGGTTCATGTCGTGCTGTCGATATACGAGCGTGTTTCATACCTTCTTCCCGTGCGCACCTCTCGAAGTACCGAATGTAGTGAACCAGTCAGTCTGTGATGAGTATATCCAGGGCTCCGTTTTTCAACAGCAATTTTGTCTCACCAGTTTTTGTACTCATTGAAGGCACTAGTAGAAGATCACGCGTTTATGTGGTCATTGAACAGTGAAATTTCACTGCGCATTTGAGCCAAGTTTAAACAACTGCCTACCAGTTCCTTAGTCCTGGGGTTGGAAAGCCAATCTGATATAACAGCATGCCATATTTAATGGGGTGTCTTTATCCATACTAGTACTAGTTGATTTATCATTAATCTTTTTATCCTGTGTTTTCGTTAAATTCTCATTGCTGAACATTCTGTTCCCCGTCATCGAAACACAAGATCACTGATTCGATCTCTTATGACTGCATATACCTGCATATACCAGCTTTGAGAATCCTGAAAAGAACTACCACGTAACATTGTCTATCACACAGCAACAAATACCGTGCGAAGTGAACGGTAGACACGTTTTTGTGAAAAACAGCTGTTTGAGCCATGTTACAATGTGGTTATGTTCCTGACTGTATAAATATGTATGAACGCATACGTATGCCAATCACGTGGACGATCCTCATAGTTGTATGACATTTATTCCGAGTTAACCAAAGAGTAATGAACATCAAGTAACGTGCGCTAAATATCCGGTATTAATTTGAAAAGAATTAAATAGTCTCGGACATCCTATGCTACTCACCATAGCTTGAGCTGCAAAATTGCGAGCCATTTGAAATTGACCCTCCGCAAGGGCTAGTCTAGCTTTGACAAGCAGCACACGTTTTCGGTGTTCCAATCCTCGTCCAAAACGTTCCACAGCCTCCAAATAAGCACGTGTTGCCGAACCTTGGCTCAGCCGAGCCAAACGATCTGCCAACTCTAGCCAGTTGTTTATAACCATTCTGTTGTTTGAACTCAGTACTTGCGAATGTTCATCTCCGAGGAGGCTTGAGTGGGGGTGTTGCACATATATGATGGTATAGAAAAGTGTGAATGAAATATCCTAAGCGATGTTTGAATTCAAACCGTATGAAAAAGTGTGACTACTTATCCTACTCATGGGTATCAACTTAAGGATAATGCCTATGGGTTATATGTCTTAGTTCGGAATCACGAACATGGTTACTGCGGTGCGGCGTCACTTATTTCAACCTCAGTGTCTTGCTAAACCCTAATCCGTACACGAAGAAGTCCTTTGTTCAAACGCCGAAGTTGCCATCGCCTGCCGTCGTTAGAACTATATTTAACATGTGGTATGACTGTCCGATATCCGTCTCATACTTTTCAACATTACAAGTGCTTGGTCCCGGTTACTACTTGTTGATCGGTAGACAATTGCTTCCACCTAATCTGGTCTAAACCTTTGAAGGCCATAACAATCACCACATGGGGCGGATAGTGTTATTGGTCGCGCACACGTTGACCTTGATTGTGATTGGCTTAGAGCGACGTGTGTTCTTGCTCTGGCTTAACACGTGGTCATGTGTATGGGACACGTGGCGTTGCCATTCGAGCGTACAGTGATCTGAAGTCCATGCGATCTTTCTTCCCCATTTTCTCTGGGCGAGTTAGGAATATAGCGTCAGCAAACATCACACTTATAGTCTAGCCCCCATTGGGCGGATGGGAACCAAGAGGCTTCAGGTTTCATAACACGTTTATCCGTTTCATCTTAGCCAACTGCAATCAACTGCGGGTGATGTTCAACCTATATGAAAAAGTAAACTTTATAGGTTCAAGCCGGTCGTAGACGAAATAGAACGATGGCCTGCATTAGGCACGAAAATGCGCTTGGGTGAGTAGAAATGTGTTCTACCCATAGACGAATAACAATAAGATATCCGCTGAACAGTGGGAGATCACTTTCCTCCTTGGTTGTTCACTTCGGTCATGGTCAAATATGTCGGAATTCGTGTATAAGCACTGCTGTAGCTGAACACTTTCGAATTCTGATCACTGAGATTGAAGTGACAGTCAATTTGTCATGAAACGAATCTGACCAATTTGACCAATGAACTACTGAACATTTGCGTATGATAATTCAATCATGCCCACTGTGAGATCAGTGACACACTGGTCATCATTTTTGCTTCGTGAAAGCGTGACCAGAGTTCTAGGCCCGACCTTGTCAAATATACTGTGCTAATTCAAACTTGCAGGGCTTTCATTTGCAAACAAACGTGTGGTTTCGCGTACAGCAATTGGAATAACACACTTGCAACTAATCGTTGCTGTCCTGATTACCTTGTTGCCACTGGTCATGCAACTGTCAATCAGAATAACCCTTAGTGGTTCAAACAACTGATAAACAATGTGAGTGATACAACACTGTTTTTATGTCGTCTAGCCAGTTGCTTTACGTATTGCTATCTATAAAATTATTTGTGGCTCAGAACAAACTGTAAACGTATCCGTAGCCCCCGGTCTTCTGTTGTCATTAGGTCAAGACTAACAGTGCTATTAGTCTCACGAATTCAAGTACTACAGATATATACAATTGACGAACTCTAGCAAGAACAAATCTCAAGCCTCGTGTTTCATTTTGAAACCGGCTGGCTGAAAGATATACGGGAATGCAAAAGCCGCAATCAGATGTGGGTGGTATTCAATTTATATAAAATTTCTATGAGCTAACTCATACCCACCCCAAGTAGGGCCAGAATTCTTGGAAGCGGAGGGCTTGACCTGTAACAAATTATACCACTATCTTACTAGGACTAGTTAGTGTGTCATAGTATAACTATTATTTATATTATACCTATGCAGTTGGGTCGAAACGTGCACGATGATTCCGTGGAAGACCAAAGACTTGGTGGTCAATAAGGTCATCTTATATACATATAGACCGTGGTTCAACGTCCAACCGAAATAGGTACGTGCGTTGCTCTTTAGTTATAATAACAGGTGTTTTTGCTGAATTGGTTGGCCGAATACATCTGTGTGAACGTAAAAGTCGCGAACACGTAAGAGTATATATAAGACGTCTTTCAATGCGATTTCAGTGCTGATCAATTACTACAAGCAGCAGTACAGCCGTTGAGTGTCAGTGTAGCATGTCTTAACCAGTAAACGGTTATGCAAGTTGTAACTGAAAAACTTCTTGCTTTTCAGAAGGGCGGTAATTTGTTGCCAAACAGTGTACAAGCCTCAAGTATCATGCAGCGAACGAACTGAAAGATAAGCAATAAGAGTGAAGATTAGTTCGTCAGCGTCGACTGTTAACACCACACTCGTCTACTTAGATAAACACATTCCACCGTTTAGAATGCCATCTTGCACTGTTTGTATTACGCCCACAAAGAAGCAAACAAGCGATGATGTTATGTTTCCGGTTAACTGTGCTACGTGTGAAACTCACGTACTCCACGTTGGCTGTTTTCCGTCTGGTTTGGTAGCAGCAAGCAGAAATACCTAAATGAGGTTGCCAGCTACCGACCGCCATGTTATTTGTCAAAACTTTAATGCATTCGGTAACCAGTCAAACGGATAGTCTGCTCTCTTCCAGAGGGGGAAAACAATTCCGTTCACTGAACACTTTAACGGGGTACAGAATGTTTGCACTAGAACCATACGAGAAGATTGTTTGAGGTTTGAATAGGAACCCAGTACCTTCAAAACAGAAACAGTACTTCCATCATGTCAGATTAAAGAGAGTTTCGTTATTCATTGCCGTCAGACAGGACCATCAAAAATACACAAATCCGTTCAAGAGCAACCTTTCTATAACGCCTATGGAATTTAACATCCGAGCTGTGCTGGTTAAGGAAGCTAATTTACAGTTTGTTCATCAGTCGTTGTGTGCTCGGGTCGTCCCAAGCCAAACCCCATTAGATGATCACTGGGATAAGTGAACGATGCTGTTCAAGTATCATCCATTTGGAATGTAGACACAGACAAGCGATAAGAGATTTCATTCTAAAATTTGGGCATCCGAACTTTTTCTAGAGACTGACATTTGATTCACACAAAAAGGCACCATGTCTTTGTAATGTGAACCAAAGGCCCACCTTCAGAAAAAGCGAATTTACAGGCTTTTAAAACAGATAACCAAGGAAACGACATTCCCCGTGAGTTAATATTCTCTCTTATGTTGCTGCTGCTAATTTCACTCTAAGGGTAGATAGAGCGATGTTTGTAACTTAACTCTACTCGTCGGAAGTTTCAGAATTTCGGTACTCGTTAATTAGCTGGAGTCTTTACCTAGACCCATCGATAACATCTCATGGTACATGTACTAGGGCTTTTACATAATATTAAACTCTGGGTGGTGTAACACTCCTTGAATTGTTGGTTGCTTCATATATTTTAGTTAAAACAACTTATAGATAGTGGTATTGTTTTTGTACTTCGACGCGTAGTTTTATAATATCGTAAGGAGGTTGCATAATAACCATAACGAAGTACAGTCGACAGAAGGAGAGTCCGTAATATTTAGCGATAGAAGAAGCATCTAGAAGGGACTAGAATGTGAAGCAAGTGTACACGATTATTTTGATCGTACTACCAAAGTGTTGTTCTCTCCCATCACTGTGTAACACTGACAACAAGCGGAATTTTTGGAAATAAAACCCACCCTCGAAGAAGAAACACCCCAAACGAGGAAACACTTTTATACCCCACAGACGTTTCTTTGTTGGAAGAAGTACCGTATGAACTACCAAGTAGTAGGTCTTCAAATTTCAAGTTTGGATAAGGACATGGCCAAGGACGGAATGAAGTTGTCTTGACAGTAACACTCACATTATGATTATGGATGAAGTTGCCCTCAGAAAAGGTGTCAGATATAAGATGACTTGTTGATAATCAACAAAGAGCATATGTATCTGTTGCTCAGCACACCGGTTGCGTGATTATTTGGCCTGTGTAGCTTTGCAATCGAACTAGCAAAATATCGACTACTTGGCATGTCATAGTTTCCAATCCGACACTTTAGGTTGTCCACAGAATTCCATGAAATCATCCCAATGCGATCAAACTCCAAATACTGGTCGTCATCCAATCCAATGCCATTCGACTACATACTCACGTTCTGTGATGAGAAAATAAATGCGTACCCTGCTCGCAACCCCCCTGGTCAAGATCAAACCATCTTCGTCAAGCACACGAGCAAGTCACTGCCCCTAGCTAGGTAGTACAGGACAATGATGAACACAAACAGCTTCGCAGAGAACTGTCCGAGACCAGTCATACTTTTTCTTTCTCACACATATCTAACTCAATCCCAAAGGTTGCCTTTTTTCGTAAATATGTTTTCGATAACGTTTGTAATTGTACTGATATGATCAAATAGAATTATCGTCAGCAGTCATCTGACACAACTCATCTTCCCTAAATGGTTCCGAGTATAAAAGCAGTATAGCCTGGGGTAACGCTACTCATGGCCATTTATTTCATCATATACATCAGTTTTTTTCCTAATGGCACACTCTGTCACAGTTCTGAACATCGGACTAACGAAAACAACTATTGCTTACTCAGTCAATTCCTGTTCACTCGGTCCGAGCCGACCCAGTTGGTTCTGCCAGTGTTTAACCGCCTGAGAGCAGTTCAGGCAACAGCTCAGCTCCATTTGTCTATGAGAAGAAAGCATACGGGAAATCGTTGATGCAATTTGAGTTGTGTTAGTCTTTCTGATTACAGTGATGAAAAAACTTCACTGAGTTTATGAAGTTTACCCAGATTGATATAAATTGGTTTGATTGTTGGAACTACTGGATTTTTTACAATGCTTACCTATGACAGACTCTGTGATGGGTGGGTGATAGTGAAAAAAACATGGACGAGCAGACAAAATGGGAGCAATGAAGCAAGGGTTTCGTTTCAAAATTTTTAAGCCTATGGGAGTACAAGGCTTAGTCAATTAGGATAATGAAGAGGAGATATGACTTCGACAAGGGAAACAAACATGAAGCAAACGCATTTCAACAAGTATTGAGGTCTTCCACTGTTTTGGGCTTGCCCCATTGGTTGCATTGCTTGAGCTCTCAGGATGACCCTACGAATCTATGCATTAAGTCTTCACTGAAAATCATCTACTTTGGTGTTGCTGTCACGACAGGCTCAGGCAGTGTTCCGTACTAGACAAACCCAGGCGGCAAGAGAATGTTGTTTATATTTCAGGCTACTCGTCTGAAGTTGTAGCTTCAGCCAGTGACTTAGGAGACAAAGATTCACAACAGGCGTAAAACTTTGCCTCGACGAACATGACGGATTATGTAGCGGTCTACAGATCAAAATATTGTTGTTTGTGGCATGTCGATAGTACTGGGAGAACTAACCCAGCCCTTATTTTTATGTGAGTTGTTTGCGAAGTAATTGGACTTAAAAACGCGAAACAGTAAGAAAGCTGTTTTGCTGATGATGTCTTATTTTTACTTATGTCTCTGTTGTTTGTTCACAAGATGTAAGTTTGTTGAGTGTCAAAATAAAGATGTAGTTCTTCAATAGGCTGGTCTCTTTCTTCTCCTTTTTTCATGGATGTATGACGGTTAAGCAGCAGCGAGAACCACTACTGTATTTTTATCCATGATGATGATTTAGAACACCGACTGATCGTTACCTATGTCATGTACTGTTTGTTACTTCAGTTGTGAGAATTGACCAAATGATGTTTTGCAGGTAGATCAACTATTATACGTTGCGTCATTCGCCTCAGCCAAACATACTACAGCCTGTATCTGTAGACGGTTGTCAGTGTTGTTCACTGATATTAATTTTGCCGTTGTTGAACTAGGGCATATATAGGGTAAAGATAGTTAGAACGATACAACGAAAGCTGCAAGGGTGTTTTTTGTGGATGTCCAAATTACATTTCCATCTCGGTTGTTTTTATTTGCATGACGTAGACATTTTGATATTAGTGGTTTGGAATCACGTCGAATAGTTTTGTTAAATCGATCCATCCTTCACCTTCCTCACCTTTGGTCTGAAACTGATACTCCATGGTTGTATGACAGCATTGCATCAGCGTCAGTCTTTGATGTAGTACTGTCTGATTATAACAACAATACTAACTTAATTAATCGGAGCTCTGCGCATTAGCTCAAGCTTTCAACTTTTAGTCAGTTCCACCTTGCAAACAACCCGAAACAATCAGCTTCTTTCAACTCACCGAACAAGTCTTTTCTTTTACTGAAAAGCACTCGGAGATTTTGTGGATATAACTAACATGTCAATTAAAGTTGTTTTCAGCTTCTTCCGTTGTATGCTGTTTTTGGCCAATGCCCTTTGCCAGACAATCATGAAGTTATCTATCGAGGTTGAAGGAGCAGTTATCGTGTCTCCTGCCAAACGTATTGAGCAACATGAGCGCGGTTAACGGGCGAATTAGGGTTTGCTTTATGCTGTAAATTTTCAGTTATGCGCAGTCCTAAGTGACCCATACATTAGTCAAAACCGCTGCCTTGTAAGTACGTAGGGGGGCTTACAAATCCCGGACAACCCCTGAAACGGACGAAATTCAATTCCAGTGTATTTTATTATAAGGAGCCAGTTGAAATACTTATGTGGATAAGAAAGCTATGACCACATGTGAGTGGTATTTACTTTGCGAAACGTACATTTCTTTTCTTCTGGATGTCGTTCATCCACGTTCACATACCACAAACATAGCAACGGATGCACCTTCCGCTAGCTTAGAAGTAACGGCACATTTGCAAACCAAGTGTAGATTTTAGTTAGTCCTCAAATCCGATAATCACCCATAAACTTCATTGTTATTACTCACCTTAATCGGACTAATTGATTTCCGGAGAGGCACGCGGAAGAAAGATCTGACACAGACGATGTAGATGGAATCGGCCGAGTCAGACAGTCTTGCAGTACCAGGACAGGAAATCCGTGTTGCGCTGGCCCTAACCGAGTGATCAGTTCCAATAGGCGAGTCAACGAGGCCATACTTACCAACTAGTCAGAAAAAAAGCAACAACTTAGGAATAACGATCGCTAAACGGGTAATACTCAACGTTTTACATCGAAGTTTTCTTTCGAAACTGGTATTTATTGAGAAATACGTTAACGGAAGCGTCAACCTTGTACAATTATTCTAAACTTCCCCAAACTGGCGAAGTTCGAATGGCCTTCATGTGTTTTAAAAATTAAACCCCTCAGCAAGGGCCACGTATCATACATTCACACAACAATGTGTTCATTCAGTTGTGGTACTTAAACGCGCGTAAAGTCAGACAGCGCGCAACCAAGTTACCGGTGACGGAAACGTGGACCGATTGATTTGCTGAATGACCAGCGAGCCAAGGGCTGCCGATGACCCACTGCTGGCAGTAGTGGTGGTCACTCTGCTGTCGACGTTTATTTGTTTGTCTTTTGCATGCGACTTCCGAGTGACCGTTTCTACGGGATGACTTTCCGTCTGGGTCTGTTCGAGCGCTGACTGCCAGATACGCAGTTGATTGTCTGGGATTTCGAAGGTGGCCCATTCAATTACAGCCTTCGGCAGATGGTCGACTATGTTCTTGGGATGAGTTCGGTCGGACTGCAAAAGAAGTACACAGTAGATAAAATGTTGAAAGCCATACAACTTTCAGCAGGGACAGTCTGACGAGAATAATAAGATTGAGTTAGTCCGCCAATAGGCACAGGTTAATAGAAACTTAGGGCCGGCTGAATTTATGAACCTGTGACTGCCCCGAAATATTAAAATGAATTTTCCTGAAACGGCTGAGTTTTAACCCAAAATCCTGCTCAGATATGTAGTACACTATCTAACTCGTGATATGAACAACATTCCGAACTGAAATGTGTATACGAATAGACGATTTATCGGAGAGGTAAGACACTGTACGTTAGGAGGATATCGTCCAAGAAGCTACCCTACGCACTAACTTTGTATGTCAGTGGTGTGACAACACACGTAAAACGAACAGCATGCTGATCACAAACCAAAATGAAATAACCAACGAGCATGTCATGATATCGAGATGTGCTCGCAGTCAAAGCGGTCCTTAGAACCAGCTTTATCTTGTTATGGTGCAACACATTCTTCAAGCTGGTGCTCGGTCGAGCCTGACAAATGCTTTGTGCACCGCTGACATAGCCACAGAATACCGATTTTGTGAAAGCATTGTTAACCAAGAAAATATACCCTTTCTCATGGTGACTGATAGTTTTTTTTCATTATCGTTCTGACATGATTCGAACTGAGTCATTGTAGACGTTTGCTGTGCTGTATTTTCTTACGTTTCCTCGTACGTATACACGCCAGTGAATTACTCCATCGGCTTCAGAACCGTTCAACTTAACCTACCTATATGCACACATATATAGTGGTCTCGTCCAACATAAACTTAGAAAAGATCAACCACCGGGAGGTCTCTCGTGATGAAAAGAACAGCTTAGCCCATACTTCGACAGTACAAGAGATGTTAATACAAAGCACGTTTTATTATTTTAATAAAAATCTCAATTGAACTGTTTGTACAAAGCACATTTTTTGTTGAGGCTCACACTGTTGTTAAGAGTAAGCAGCTGTAGTTTATCTGCTCATTGTGTTGTTTCAGATAGATCACACGCACTGTTCGCGTAACACATTAATCCAACATTAGTCCGATGAACTTCGAAGTTACAACCAACGCAGAGTGAATACTGTGTGGTTATGGCGCCGTGTATCTATCGGTTGCGGAAAGGTGAACAGAACAGATACCATGTAATGTCTGCAGTCCACCAATGATACGCAGCTTGAAATGTAACAGCAACGTGCGTTACCAGTGATTTTTTTTCGTATAAACACATATTGCTCATGCTATCGTTTATCATAAAAATCAAAAATTCGTCTCGAATCTTGAGGCAGAATGAGTTTCTGTACATTCAATCTAAGTGTTCTTTGCAAAGTAGACCATTCTATCGACTCCAATGAATGTGAGACGAATGGCGGGATGAACTCTCAAATGTGTTATTGTTATGCGATATTGGCGAAATTTTGACGTATAAACTCAATGAAAGAAAGGAACTAAGGGCGTGAGAAAATCTGGGTTGTCTACGAAGTGATGAAATGGTCAACAAACATAGATTAAACTTCAGATTTTAAGAGATAAAAATATAGTGGAAAATATTGTGATCTTTTTAAGGTCGCATCTGAAAGACGACCTTTGAAAAAACTTATAGACGCTCCAGGTGAGCAGACAAAATTGCTCTCTAAAGTAGTGGTCCTTCCGATGGGCTAATAGAAACATATTGTCAAGAAAGCATCCACATGCTGTCGTATAAAGAAATCCTTTCGATCACTTAGTAAAATACTGGGCTGTTAGTTTTTATTCATTCGCAGAAAATAATGAATGACATAGACTTTTCCGTTCCAGGTGATTAGATGAAACTTGTCTAAAACGTTCTCTTTGTGGTTTCACGAAATTAACTTTTCGCCTCGTGTATCGGTTTCTCGAAATTAATTTGCGATTGAAATTGAGCTCAACTTTTGGGCTAACTTGCAGTAAGCATCAGATACTCACGGTAATTTCCGGTGGATTACTTTTCACTTTACCGATGGCAGATTTGGGGGATTTAACGGAGTCCAGTTCTCCAGGTTGTGCTCTCCTCAGTGCCTGTAAAGTGCGTGCTGTTGAAGAAGTGGACAGCTGCGGGGAAAATAAGATTGAACAGCTGAACGTCATAATCTTTCAGTTTTTACTGATCAATTCACAAAATATGTTCAGAATAACGTTCCTATCAAAGAATGTCATTACAAATTGCTCCATTCAGTTCTGGCTGTTTACCAGACATGTACATGACAACTGGGAAATACAGATCAATCTAATTTCCACTAAGATGTTTACAAAGCAGGTTTGTCCGTTTTGTTCTGTCATTTTGCTCACACGAGACAGGTCACTTCTTCTGCTCTCCCCTCACACTGTTCACTCTGGGAATGAAATTTGTGAGTACAGTTAGCCTGGATCTCAGGTTCCAGCAGATTCTGGATCCGGATCACAATCTGAACAGTTCTAAATGTTTGGTGACAGGTAATCACCGACTGTCATTAGGATACTGATTACAGACTACTTGTCCCTGTCTGCTCGCAGGGGTGTAGTGACTTTCATTAGTTCTTGAACGTTAGTTCGCGCTTCTCAGACGACGAAACACACTGTGAATATCACGCAACTAATAAAGAGATTTTGTCCATTTAGTTAAAACAGTCTTTTAATTAAAATAACTTAAATATAATACTAAATAAGGTTGCACAGCGAAGTCAGCCAACTGTTACCACCTCATGCAAACACGAAATACAATATACACAAAACTCATTTACAATCGTGAAATATTCGTCCTATCTGAGTGTTGTTGGCTAGACGTTAGGTGAGATGGCGGCTAATCGAGCTCAGTGACCTCAATGTTACTTGACCGAGTTGTCTGTGGAGTCAGTGCATTTAATTAGACGGAGCAGCGAAAGAAGTAAGGAAGCTGTCTAGCTGATGACGCCTAACTTTCACTTACAACTCGATTGTTTGTTTGTGAGGTGTAGGCGCCTTGATGTTGTATGGTGGAATATAGACGAAGCTGTTTTTAGTAGTTAGGTTCATTTCCTTCCCCCTATTTTTTACTCTCTTCTCATATAGGTTTTTCTTTCTTTTTTTCCCTTCGTGGTTGTGTGGCAGTTAAGTATAGATGTGAAATACTGATATATTGCTGTCTATGATGATGATGATGATGGTGATGATGATGATGATGATAACAGACGTCCGTGCTTTCCATAAGTGTATATCGTCCTTTGCGTATCGTACTTATATAACGTGGACCCCAGGACAACGATGAAAATTTCGGAAGATCAATCTTAATGCATTCAGGTTGTCCGGATGAGTTTCAGTGCATAGTTTTATGCTCACTCGCAGAACCGTGAATGTGGCAGGGGCTGCCTCCGATTATCTGTCGTGCGCTGTGGTCCAGTCAGCCGTACAGAATACCTTTAGGAACTTGTACAGCTACGGTCACTTGCTTAGATAAGCTAACCATCTCAGCAGTCCTGTATCTGTCGAGAAGAAAAACGAGAGGGCTGTTCGATTGCGAACCAGCGTATTGAACTGGTATTTTCAAGTGGTCTCCAAAGAATCTCAGCTTAGTCAAGCTCACAAAGGTTTCATGATTCGAATTCAGTCTCATGCAGAACAACGCACTGACTTTGCTGTGAAGAGATAGTCTTACACGAAAATCAAGCTTACTGATTATATTGCATTGAAGAAATGGGGTACTGTGGTTCTGATTTCGAGTGTGCTTTTCCAAACCATAAACTTAAGTTTTAGTTGCCTCCAAACACCAGAAGATCGACCGAAATAAATGTGTACCGATCATTTGGTCTTTGTTCAAATAAGTTCGAATAGAATATCATTTTAACTGCGAAGCAAATGGGGATGACTATCACCATTAGGCAAACACCGAAAACAGAACATTTGACGCTGACTTGTGTCGTTAGTATGCAGTTCCAGCAGCATTATCTTAAGATAAAACTTGAGATGATATTTTTATGATTCGTTGCACAGAACAGGTACATCTAGTTGTTTTGAACCTGCGCGCGGATGCGCTTCTGAATGTTATGAATGCCCCTGTTAGTATCTTTTTGGTTCGATGATTCAGTTTTGGTTGTTAAGGTTCAACTATGTCTCCAGGTGTCGATTACCTTCGTCATGCAAGTAACTAAACCTATATCTGAATATCGATTAGTTTAATTCCGTGTGGCTAAGCAAGATACACAGAAGAACTCTTGCCCACTTGTGCTTGCCTGGTGCTGCGTAGCTGGATGGTCTATCGTATGGCTAATTGGTATTGCGTACTCGTTGGCTGGAACGCAATTTCTGGGACCATGAGGCGGGATAATGCACCCAATTCACGGCCCAAGGTTATGCTACAAGTTTCTCCCAGTCGAGTTGATAGCAGTGGATAAACCAAGAAGACACCCAGACTAACAACACACGGACAAAAACAAGTAAACGCATGAATTCTAGCGCGGGGACCGATATTCAATACATAGTGCGGAAGTCAGCTAATCGTTGTCAGATCACTCAACCAATCAGTTGACTATGCCGATCACAACTTCTTCAACTCTACCTAACTTCCAACCTCAATATTAGCCAGTTCGTTGACAATAGTATGCAAGCTTAGTCACACATGTCGCAAGTTTTCACAACTGAGGAGTCATTCATGATGGAACCAGAGTAAGATTGAATTGAAGACCCAATTTAATAGGACATCTTTTTTTCCATTTCTTTCTGCCAGTGGCATTGTTGAAGCAGTGTTCGTTAGCAAATAAACAGCCTACTGGTTAAAACAAGCAGAATATTTTGACTCAGAAGATCAAAACGGAATTATGGGTTAGACATCGGCTTAGCTAGCTATATGATGTAGGTTGCATTGTTGCAGCAACTAGGAATTGACTGACGTACCCAAGGCAACAAACGGGCTTATATCCTGTTGAATGAAAGGAGTCAGTGAGTGTGGTGAGTGTGAATATGGAACTTGAACAAGTCACCTAACCGAATAAACCATGTCAACTGCATAAACGGAATTACCCAACTCAACTCATTCGCTTCTGTTATGTCCTATCTGGGTCGTGATTGTGTTTGACTCGGCCTGTATATTGATTAGCCTGCCTACTGACAAATTGGCCTTGTGCACGTGCATGTGTCTGTCCGGGTTATAATCGGGCATTTACGCTCCACATTGCTACAGTCACTTTGACGGCCCTTGGATCTATGTTTCTGATGGCATCCGTGTACACGTCCTAAGTTGCATGCTTGCGGCACGAATACACCTGTTGACTGCGTTTTGAATTTACACTATTGGTTAATTACATTAGATCGAGGCTTGCCAACCTGAGCTAGTGGCCCGCGTAACGCGCACCCCATATACTTCTGTTAACGCCATCTTTCCACGACGTTCTATGAACACGTCATATGATTAGGTTTGGTGCTCATAGGTGTGTAAGTGTTTCGGCATGTGTCCTGATAGCTTGCACTTGGTCTTAACGTGTGACGGAGGGACACTGCTTTGAATGGTCTTGAACAGCCCATTTAGGTTATTCAAAGAGAACGTGATCGACCCAATCCTGTTGACTACCGCTCGATAACATTTTACGTGGCTGTTTGCGGTCTGATCGGATGCGGACATAGTACCATACTCTGACGTGTAAGTTCTTGTATTTTGATTCCATTAGCCAATAGTGAATATCTGGATTAAAATGCGGTGCCAGTCAGTCAATCGATGGCTTTAAGACACTTATTGGATTTTCATCTAAGTGAAACGTACCGTCAATATTCGTTTGACGCAGGCCACCGCCAGCCAGACGTAGTGTGTCCAATTGTGTTCATTTTTCAAGCCGGCAGTCCGTAACGTGTCTGCAGTTAGAACGAATGCTCTCATTAACCCGTCCAGTTGTTTTACATCCGTCAGGCAGTTGACTGAATTTGAACGCGTAAGACCTGAATTCACGTGACACAAATGATTCAATCAGGATAATTATGGTTACTCATAGATACAGTGAACAGGAAGGTAAAGTGCTTCTTTCACTAAGGTGTAACACACTCTGTTTCACAGAACTATTTAAAAACGTTGGTTAGTAAAGGGAGATTCGAATGACAAATATTCACCATTATAGTTTGGAGAGTTCTGGCCATCTTACTTCCATCGGTTATGATTAGTGACAGGTGTGGAGCATACCTTCACACCAAGGTGAATATACAGATTAAAGTCAAAATGACCAAAAAATGAAGCTATACCGCCGATTGTTTCTGTAGCACTGGAGAGTAACATATACGAGGAAGTTGGAACGAGATAGGTACACAGTTTACCTCTCAGGCACTGTACACGTTATTTCGTCGGACGCATGCTACAGCTGGATGGTTTATTTAAACAGCCCGCCAGACTGTGGTTCTCACACTGAAACAATGCGGTCAATCGCTGCTCATGTTGCTTACTTTTCTTCTTACTCAGTTCCAGTTCGATCGTAATATTTAGCTGTGAAACTTGATGTGTTTCCCATCATTCCGAGTTTGATACTGGACTTTGTTTTTTTGGCATAAATACCTGTCAGTAAGTCGGGCCCCGGACACTACAACTGTTCCCCTCTAGGTTTGGTGGTTTGACAGAATCCATCTTGCATTTGACCTTGTGTATCATGTAACGGTGAACATATTTGGGTATAAAAGCTAACAGCCAACATGGCTTGCTTAAGACTGTCAGTTCGGGGGGTTGAACGTACTTTGTTCCGTCACATTAAATATACCCGCTGCCTCAAGGACATTTACGTGCGGTGATTTATACGATCAGCTTAATGAGTTATCGCTTGTATGGTAGATCACAAAAGTATACATCATGTCGAGTGGGAGACGGAAAACATAGGCCAGTGGTATGCTTTCCATTGGTAGGTCAAAACGTTGGTTATTGCTAAGCTTTATCGGCGTCCATGAATAACACCAAGGCAACAGAGACCACACAGTCGTAATAATGGGAACGTTGGAGACCTTGAACAGAAAGCGGACAAAGAAGACACATGGCTGAAACGAATGGCGGAAATTTAGGGTGGCTAGGCAAGACAAGCCCTACTGGTTGAAGACTACTCTATAAATTGTGCGTTTTTCGGACAGTACGGTGCGATCAGTACAAACGGGACATAACGGTGAAGTGAGATAGATTGTACACCTCTGTGCTGACCAAAATATGACTGTTGCCAACCAGTGAGATAAAGACGTAGGTAAGTTTGCCGATCGATGTGCATGGCCCATCTAAGAATAACAGACACTGAAATACGGTTCAGCTGTACGCAGTGGATGAGGCACAAAGGAGTTCAACACAATCGTTGTCTCTGACTTCTATAAAACATACTTTTATGAATAAACTATTGTGCTCAAGATGGCTAGCCTTGTAGGGAAATCAGTGATAACTGCCGGTGATGGCTACTCGCCAATGATGCGAGTGAGCGTTTGCAGTGGGCAGAAACCCAATCCTAAGGCCTTCTAACGTTTTCACCTGCAGAGCGAACGCACGCGTACATGACCCACTCGGGTTGTGGTGATTGTGTAGAATTTTAACTTGTTGTGTTAGCCTCTTTGTCAGCTGCATTGTTCAGAGGAACTGCCAGCCAGGCTCGGGGTGTTTATTGCATGGGTAACCAACTTTCGTCGCCACGCTTTACAAATTAGTTCTCAAGTTAGTTTCATATAAGTTCCCATGACAGGACTGAGCGGCTCAAATCACACTCGTGACCGTGATGGAGATGGACGGCCTTGACCAAGTGATAGCCATGGGTCAATCAAGAGTGGAAGGCTTCAGCTTGGCACCGTACGTAGGTGGGGCCACTTGGAAATCCATTGCCACGCATCTGGATCAGCATTTAGTTACTCGGATATCCGTGTTGCACTTGACGCAAAATCCTGCTATCCCAGTGTTGCAATTTATCGACGCAAGGTTATGGGTCAACTCCCATTGTGTCGGGCCTCCGGCAGTGAACATATTTTGTTGACTGTGAACAAACTTTACTCGAAAGCTGAGTGAAACTTTTGTTGGATCCCAGTAACTGATCAACAGTGCACTGTTGAACCTAGTGATTTGTCCAAACTAGAAACAAGTTTTTCATCCATTATGTTTGTGTGCATTCCAACTAACAGCATGTCATGATTACGTTGTGTAATGATACTTTCGATTTTCTGAGACAATCTAAATCTTGTGATTTTGCTTTTGTTCATTCTGTTGGTACAAAACCTGATCGTCTTATTATGAAACAGAAACGGTTCGGGTTCACATTTGGTGTTATGACACGGCAAACTATTCGTAGGAAAGCCCGTATTGTCCTATTCATATTCTGAAATGAAACGAATGAATGGATAAAGGACGTTAAAAATTCTAATATTCATGAGAGATTCTCATGACGCGAAGAACAATCACATAGACCCAGACAATCCACAAAACAGACGGACACATATGTAGAACTGCTTTGGGGAGGTGACAAAGAGAACTGTAAGTGAGGATAGCCGACACGGTAGAGTTTTCAGACTTTCAATCAAGGCAGGAATGAACGAGGTCCTAGCTAGAGAGATGTATTAAAGGCGTATCCTAAATTAGAAAGGGTTCTGCCGGTACAGCAACCGCCCATTTGAAACTGACCCATCAGTCGCTCATTCTTGATTAATGGGAAGTAGTCTTTGGCGGGTTACATGATGTTTCGATGAGTCTGTAGCATAGGAGTTGATCTGTCAATTACTGGTGGTTCAGTAAGTATTAACGTAATATTACCAACCTTCTCAGGTCTGATTCCACCCTGGGTCCCATGGTTCCTTTAAACGTTCGACTGTGTACGGTTTCAATAAGAATTATGATATATCTGTTTACGGGTGACAAACTTATAAATCCTTTTCCATGTAAGAGCGTTCAATAATGTTGTCCACCAATGAGAATGGCTTATGACAAAACCTCCAATTATCATTTGTACTATTTTCCCATGGCTGAACAAATTGCAACCAGGCCTAATGCGTTTGTAGTCAGTGTTTTACGTATTTGTTTTCGCGTTAGGAAATTTTAGCTTTAAACACGCTCAGATACTAATCATGATTAGTAATAGGAAGTGTGTCATCAGCATACAAATGTCATAGAAAGTGACTTAGTAATGGGGCAAAACTGAAGTGTTTAATAAATCCTTGAACAATCTCAACTTCCCGAATAGTCAATTATCAAATTAATGGGGGATACAGCGTGCATTCACCTGTTTTTGTTTTTGCGCATACCAGTTGCGTGAAAGATACCAACACTAAGTAAGGAAATATAAAACTATTTGATCAAGAAAAATCGTGAAGGTTAAAAAATCGTGGGTTAGGTTAGATACCCGAAAAATAGCAAATGACAGCAATGCACAGAACCGACGGATTGAGTTCCGCTTCTCCATGGTTTTCTCAAGCATTTACTCCTAATCAAACGGTCAGCTTAGAAAGCATGCAAATGGACATATGTTAATTATTAAAAAAACCCGAGAAACTCACCGGAATTCAGTTCCGACTGTCGTCGTTCTACTTTCAACAAACATCGAACAGACCGTCCCGCAGATTTCGATGCATGACCTTAAAAGTCGGTGATGATTTTCGGAGTACAATACAAATATCAAGAGGAAAGATTGACTCACAAGCTAGTTAACAATTTCTATAGACTTGATGAAAGTGAAAGGACAGTTTGTGTATAACATACGCTTTAGATAATTATCCATTTCACGGGTCATTAGAAGGATAAACGCAGTTTGTGATAACCAACGCAAATGGTTTATATGACATATTGTACGATTATATTCGGAAGTTTTGAATTCACTCTCAACTCCTGTTCGAACCATTTAAAATATGAAATTGGCTACTGGGTTTTAAGCTTTCACCAACTCGAAAATCGTACCTTGTCGGGCGTTGATAAGCATACAGGTACTACATGTAATCCATAACACTGGAAGCAGTATGTAGGATTGTACACAAACTCATTAATGCTACTATGGTTTGAGCCTACTGTTCAATCCATTTCATCAGACACTATTCGAATTTGAGAATGATAGCCGAGCACAAACAAACATTACACAATGACAGCTTAAAAGGTTTTATAGTGCATATTGACCTTGCTAACTAAGACGTACATGTCTGAAAAAAGTTGATTAGAAATTAACATGCGTAACCTACATGATATAGCTTACAAAATGAGGGTCATCTGCTCTTCGCACAGTCCTGGTATGTCCGAATAGGAGGAATATGTGTAAAATCAATTTATGTCAATGCTTCCACTGTTAACTCATGACGAAACAATGATGCGGTTTCCGCCGGTTATAAAGCCAACCATCGGTTAAAACAGACGTCGTTTCCTTCACGTAATTCACAACAGTACTACTATACATCACTTACTTGATTGCATTTTCTCGGATTGCTGCCCCGATCGAGTGGTAACAGGACTGTGGAAACCCAACAGTGTGTCAATCGCCTGTTCCAACAACGCTACACACATTTTTGCATCACAGCGGTTGCAAAACAACCACTGAGCGAATTCCAAAAGCAGTTCGGCTCTCAATAAACCATGTCCCACACTCTGCAAGTTAACAGACGAATGCTTTTATGAGAGCCACGTCAAGTTAGAATGATGTTAAAGTACTTCAACTATACGCATACTTAATACTGTCAGATATTACAGTTTGAAAGGCCAAATTATTGAATAGTTTTAGAAAACCCTCTGTGTCTGCAGTTGTGCATACGGAACATTCAGTTCTTTTAAGAGTCGACACAGTAAGCGATGCAGATACACAACAAAGACAATTAAGTAAGTCCGAGGTTACCTCACAACGGGTACGCACCAAAGAACAGGTATAATGCGATAAGAAACTTTCCACCGATGGTCGGCAACTCTTGAAATAAAAACATGATGCGACGATCGTCGCACACATCTCCCTCAATCAACAAGTCGTCTATGACCTTCCGACTAGGCTAGAAAGTGGGTGTCGTAAACAAAGGGAACGTCTACTGACAGAAGCTCTGTTGTTCGCAAATGCACCACAGAAAGTGAACTAATCGGATAGTTTGAAACTGTCAGTTAGGTGGCATGATCTACTGAGTTGATCACAGTAACACCACGCCGGCGTGGCTTGTCATATTCCGATCGCTTTCCACCCACTCCGATCCCCAGTAGTCTGCATCCATACAGAATACATACATCCAAACAATAGCTGTACAGCCCTACTTACACCTGAGCTGTTCATGTTGTGACCTCCGGTAACCGATATACCCATCCACCTCGCTCCTGCGCACCACAAGTCAAACATACCAACACGACTGCCTCTTTTGGGGCTAGGATACCGTAAATTGTTCGGTTTTTAATTGTGGAATAAAAGTGCTCCAAAAAGATCGAAATGTGGCAAAACCTCCTGGTTTCAACTCGTTTGGGATTAGCTGAGTTGTTACTCAGTAATGAGCATCACTACAACACATATCGTACTTACTCACACCCGTACTGTTTACTGTTTAGAAATGATGATAATAAACTGCTATCAGAGATCTGTTAAACCCAATTTTGCATTGAAAAACTAATCATAAAACGTGGCAGCTGGCATCAATTTTTGTAAAGTCGTTGATTAACAGTTAAAATTCTCAACTCAGAATACAGCGTCGAACTTCCACTTTCTGTCAAGACCGGTATGAATACACCACATTCATTCCGGGTCCAGATGAATAGGCTTGAGAAATTTTCAATCCATAAAGACTCATTTCTCACTGTACTACATTCGTTTAGGTCTTGTCTAACAGTGTTAAGTAAACCGTAAATGTGAACAACACCGGAAACGAACAAAATGTTTATTTACTGTGAAACTCTTAGATATCGCGTGACCATTTTGAGAGGTAAATCTGGAAAGAATTGACTGACGTTCATCATTACCATTAACGTTGACGTTGGTGTATTCCAACGTGAACTGTGTGAGAAATTCCGCTGTGGCAACCAGTCCTCTGTATCATTTGTTGGACTTCATATGAAATAATGGGATGGATGGGTAACAGAGTTGAAATGTGAAACTTTCGAGCTCCCGGCGTGGCTTTGTAGCCCAGCTGGTAGAGCGCTTGCCGCTTTTGGTGTTTCTGTGGCTGGTTCGAATTTAGCCGAAACCATGATTTTTCATTGAGTCTCATTTTAATATTGCCACCTTGTCTGAACTGCGGATCGAAATGTGGTCAGCGAATACCAAACTTGTGGTTTAACAATGGAAACTTCCAGGGTGCTGGAGACCGTCAGTTAATGTAATTTCAATCCAATGGATGGGTTATGAGATTTTCTAATTCGAAACACCACAACGAAGGTGTGATATAATTGTGCCCTTGCTAATTCACCTTTGTAAGTTTGAAGTGTATGAAGACTGCTTCGTGCTGTACATTCCAGTGTTTCATTTTATTGTTGTTTACTTTATTCGAGCGTTTTTGTTTTCACTGTTGGAAATTTTCTTCTAGAATTGCATTGACTACTCCTCAAAATCTCTGACTAGCATCATCATTTGGTCCAGTAGCGTTTTGGCTAACGAACTATTCGTTGTAGGGCATACATTGCACAAGAATACAACAAATGGCACCTTTGGAAACACTTTACGGGAAATGACTGTGAAAGCAACTTATGTTAAAACTTCACGACAGATTTTTCAGTCAGGTGGACCACCGAGACAGTTTCTTACGGAAAGAAAACACCATACCCATGTTTGCTCCTGTTAGAGTTCTTCAGTAACGTACGTTCTTGTTGCGAATGGCAGGGGAAATGCGGCCCGCGCTCACACTAGATAGGACGGTTGAGTCACTGATCTCGCATTAGATATAACAGGATCATGTCTATATGCTAATTTGCATTCACCTATGAGTAATTCTCAGATTGCTCGATGGTTAACTCCAGTCGACGTCCCAGCAAGTAAAACACTCCAGTCAAGTTGAAAGTATTACACATGTTGTCTCAATGCCAAAGCTGTGATCAGACGTGGATGATGTGCAATTTATATCGACCTCAACAAACATTGCTGTGAAAACTATGGGACGTCCTGTGTGCTTTTCCCTGCTTTCCACTGCAGAAAAAATGTACCATGTACCGTTTAAAACTCACTTTCAACACATTCACCGCTGATCTGTAGGCCACGAATTGGTCGGACATGTGTAGACTTGTGTGAGCCAGTGACCTCCAGATGTCCGCCTGTATGGGCTCCGGTTGGTTCTGTTACAAAACAATTGATCAAAAAAGAAGTTGCCGTCGTACGTCGATGGATCCGAAGGCATCAGGAGACGGAGCAGTAAGCGTTATGGTTTAAAGGTATATTACTTGGGCAACCCCATAAACGTGAAAGCAGCTTGTTGCTAGTACCAGTAATGTCCACCAACACGTCACTAAAAACACATGTTTGCTTCACCTATGCTGAGAATTCCGTACAAGTTGACTCAGATTCAGCCAGTCTGTTAATATACAATGCTATGCAGAGGAGCTCTGGTAGATCGTTTTGGTGATACCATGGAATATAGCTCTAATCTATCCTGCACAGATGTTTATTGGTTAGGGTCGAGTCAGCAATAGTCTTCGAACACATGGCGAGACGGACTGTCTGCAAAATCTGGAAATTCGACTTGGCCAAACCGTGATACATTTATCTCAGCTGATGTTTTAGGACAAGTTAAAGACCTGAAGTTGCAAGAAATAGACGCTTTAGTCTTTTCTATATTACTTCACTGTTCAGTAACATAATGAAGAACTTTGTAACAGAAAGTTCCTTGTCCCTGATAGGTGAGGACGACACTCTCTACGGCGGAACGACTGTCCCTGCAGAAGAACTGATTTAGTTCGTGGAACGCTGTATGGTAAAATACCTGCAGTTTGATGGCCAAGTCTACTGGTAGAGTAGGGCAAGTCAATGGATTCGTCTCTTTCAGGACTGCTTACAGATGGATAATAAATCGTTTTGGATCTCAAGAGGTTGGGGTGTTTAACTGTGAAGTTTGGCTTCGACACGTAGATGGTCTCGTTTCTGTTTTACTTCAGAATTAGCCTTCACAGTATCGCAGTTAACGGAATAACAGAAAAAAGAATAAACTTCACACGTGGGGAAGAAAGGAATTAACACCAAACATACGCTGATGTTTTGGCTATAGGACAATCTGAAACTGCCGTCTAATGTAACCCGATAACTGACGTCATTCTTGAGTTTGGCAGCAATCATCTGGCGTATCAGCTTAGAAGCTACATGGGCACATTGATTCGATATGCGGACATATATTGCAATTTCATCCGAACTTAGGAGACCAGAACGAGAATATTTGTTCAAACCGGTCACTTCCAATTGTTGTCTGTTTAGTTTCTTACAAGCATCAATCGGTGGGTCCATAAGAACTGAACATTCAGAAATAAGAACTCAAATACCGGTCCCATATGTTCAAAATACGCCAGAAATGGTATAATGGGTGTCTCAACCACTAGGCATTCGTTTGCCATGCACGTCGAACAAGTTCAGCTCTAGTGAATGTCATTGATCGTATGGAATCACACGAACAATTTGGCGTGGTCTGTGAGATTCTATGCTTCAGGTATGACCATTAATATGTGGACGAAAATGGAAAATAGTGAAACTGTACAACATATGCGACAAGCCTACCCCAGATCACAGCTGTGGTACTACAGCGCAGATATATTTCACAAGGTCAACGCGAATCACGCAAGAGTGATCGAACAGGAGAGTGGCTTGTATTGGAAGCTCCCTGTTTGCGAAGATATTTCAGTCGACGTATGAACATAGACAGATACTAGGGCAGCAGGGAAACGAAAGATGAAGGAAGACTGACGGACAAGCGGACAAGTGAAGAGGTAGGACGATCTTAATATATATATATATATATATATATATATGAGGAGCAATAACTTATTTTTCACTGTTGTCCTCAGTAAATACCGTATGCTACAAACTACTCAAAAGAGTAAGCAGAGGAACATTTAAACATTTTCGGGAAGATTTTTTCATTTGTGAAATGCAAAATGATCAGTTTTGGCAAAATCTGTCATTTGGTATACGGACTGCTGGCTTCCGACACACTATTGAAGTTCGTCAAGAAATGGCATAAACCCACCATGCAATATGAGTTGGAAAAAAAACATTTTGCTGAACAACCTACATGAAATCATTTACAATAGCTAACCAAATACTGCAAGCTCTTCAGCACCCATATAGTCAGGCTGTTTACATAGCAGTTTGTATACAATTTTATTTACAATGTTAGGATTTTTTTGAAGTCTTACATTTCTCATCACATGAAGATTTTAAGAAGACAAAAACATTCTCAGTGAGATCTGGACCCAGACAGTTCGCCGAAGTCTTAAGGAATATAATGCAGCATATTTTTTCTCGTACGCACATATTATAACAATCAATTGTACTAATGAGAGTTCAAACATGAATACGCTGATGTGCTCCTTTAATGACTTGTCAGCTGGAACTTTTGTCATTTGTACGTTAACGATTTCTGAGGGAAAATTTCCCGCTTCGTGCAGAAATTTAATGAATTTTTTTCTGAACGTTTTGTTCTAATATATGCAATGTGGTTAACCATTTTTGTTGTGATTTCGTGAAAACATGTACAAGTCATTTTGAGAATGCTGAGATTTGTGAAACGAGAGTCGCTATCAAAACTTTGCAATGAGGCTTTAATGTATGACTAAGGTATTTGATGATAAAACCTTTTGGGCTTCCGACCTATCCTTCACTACTTCTGTGTGGCACAAAATATATTCCATTTCGATCGAAGGAAGTGTCTTTAAAGTTTTTAGGTAATCATTTAGGATCTGTAGAAACCTAAACACAGCGTGTTATAAAAGTCAAAATCGAACGCGAACGATTTTAAACTTGTTTGTTTCACCGGGTAACGTAACATAGCCACCATGCGACGTATTGTTGGCTGGCTACCTAAACTGAAATAATGGTTTACTAAGTTTTCTAAGTTCACGTTCGGTTGCTTTTTCGCTCTCCTACAAGTTTATTGTGAGGTCTATTCGTTCGAATGTTTTTATCCTCAAATGTTTCTATAGTGTTGTTAGGTGGACAGCCACCAAACAGACAATTGCATTCATTTACCGCACCTTTACATTGTTTTCTATTTACACTGTAGCTCACCATTGGTGAGTCATTACTGTGTATTAATCATTTAATCGCATCCCTCTGAGCTTTCATCTCCCAACGTGTTTTCTAAGCGATAAACATTCCATCAAGATTTGTTTGTCTTCTCATTTCGAGTCGCGTGATTGAATATACGATTAGCTGATCTGTTCAGCAACTACAGGGACATAACAAGTGTGCATAATACAACAGTAATGCTTAGTTCAACTCACACTAAACTTCTGCATGTCCATTTGCACAGAATGACCCAATTTCGCTTTCGTTTCTACTAATCGTTTGAATAAAGCTCTGTGGGAATAAGAAAGGTAATGGTAGTGTTCTATTGAAGATTACATTACAGAGTATTCATCCGGAGATACTAATAATCCTTATATCACATATTTAATCATTTTGATCGTAGAAAGTACAAACAGACAATCTGTGTACTTCCTGCCACACATCGTTCATGATCTTCCGACAAACACACACACTCGTGGCCAGGCTGTACAGGATGGCACTGAACGTGTGACATCGTTTGCCCGAGTGAAAGATTTGGTTGCACAACTGGACATGCGCACATATGCACGTCCGACAAGTAGCAACCAGTTAATGAGGTGCGGAAGTGGTGGAAACTTGTACGAAACGCTGCACTGTGTTCAGGTCAGTTTAGTAGGACCTTCTGCCAACTTCTATGATGTATCACATTGACCCGGTGCACCGTTTGTCTTTAGTATGCCTAGCAGTGGTCATATGCTCTAGATTGCGACAATCCATCGATGTTACCAGTTTATGTTCGAGTTGTGTGCAGCCTTTTAGTTACCAAACCACTTTAGTCTAAAATACTAGCGATTGCAAAATTGGGGTTACATCGTTAACCATATCTTTCGTTGTCCCCGTTCCCAGGGCAGATAACCACTATCTTTTACTCTACTTTCAAAGAACAGCTGTTTTAAATGTATCAATTTCATAGCTATTCATGTTTACTTTTTTGGATAGCAGAGCTTGAATTCGTCGCATGCAGTCCTCAAACTCAAACTCAAAGAAGTCAGTATAATTTACTTTATCGATATCCGCCAGCTACTGTTACCAGTTAATCAACATATCTAACTTAATCCGATTTATGAAAGTGAAACTTGACAATCGGATAAGCACTATACGGTTGCGGGATATGTTAGCAGATTAGTATCTGAAGCGTACCCAATCTGCAGCATGCTTCCATGGCTGTCGTCATGATACTTCCCTATCATCATAGGATACAAAGGTGCACTATGTCAGAAGTCAAACTGACTTTGCCAAGCAATAAACACTTGACCCTAAAACATTTGAAAACGGAATCCTAGAGATTCTATATGTTAGCTTCTCTATTAATTTCTATTTATTATTATGATTACAAATTTATGTTGATTTTACTAAAATTTTCAGCACTGGCATTATTTCTGAGTGGCTCGTTCCGATGAAATTGTAATTTGCAAATCAAATATCGACTTTCTCGATTATTTCGTGAACCGCTATCAATGCCTATAAGTTAGTTCAGTTTTACGAATGTTACTTACAATCGGTGTTCTGTTCGTGGAAATCGATTGAGTGCTTCAGTGAGTAGTTTCAGTCCTGCATCGTAGTCATTCTGGGAGACAAAAAAGTGTATGAAATCCTAATAAAATTTATTTTTACGTGTAAAGGGTTATTATACATCAAATATACTAAAATGTTATAGTTCAAATCAACTTTCCAAAACAGTATATCGTTTTGTTGGTTATAAATGCGAGAACCGACAAGTTTGAGCAGGTGCTTGTCCTTGTGAATTTAATCGAGTTTGGTTCAAATTTGCTACTCCATGTAATCAAACGCCTTTTACTTAAAAAAGCTTGAGTTTAAACGTGTGTGTAATCTTTTCATGATAAATGAGCTATAACCTATGACACTAGTCTGGACAACCATTCGGCCATTAAATTGCATTAGTTAATTTTTTTGCCATAGATCAACAGCAACCTGGTAATGTGCGTTTGATTAATTTGCTTGTATTGTTACTAGGCTATTAGTTTCCTATATATATATATATATATAGGTTGTTTTGTAAATATTATAACTAGCAGTATAGAAGAAAAAACATCCATAAGTTCATCATCTTGTTTTAAGCTAGCCAATAAACACAAGTATGTCATGTATGTATGACACTTCCCAGACTAGGATGTAAATTCGAAGCAGATACTTCTAAGGATGAATTGACCAACGAAACAAATTGTTCTTACATGCCATGACCGCAATTACTTGTGTACCCTGCTCATGTTGACTTCCGAATACTTACCTTCATCTATCATGCAGGGTCTCGCTACTGATGAGAGGGCATGTGATGCATACATTTCAAGCTAAAGGAACTACTTCAATAGTGCAGCGACAAACTCTAGAAGTATGTACATGATGTCCCCAGTTAAACGCTAGTTATATTTGTGAATAATAGCAGTACACTACGAATAACCCGTAAAGAAAGTCCGGAACCGGTGCCCATGTCACACAGTGCAGTTGAAAAATATGCTAGCTGCGGGGTTACCAGTTACAGTCTTCAGAAGAATGCTTGTACATTTTCTGTGACCGTGGTGTGGACGACTAACTCACCATTGTCTACAGGTTTTTGATCTAGAAAGCTGTATATGTTGACCGAATCTACTTACAGACACACTTGCCAGCAAAGTAATACACACGAACCAACTGCAACTCTCATATAGACCTACGAACCCGCTCAAATCTCACTTCGTCTAACCCCATGTAACTGTACTCCAGGACCGGAGCATACCATTCGACGTTACAGACTGAATAACGACACGGCCTGACAAAACTTTAATAAGTAAAGTTGAGACAAGTTTGTGGATAAAAACAAGCCTACACGACATTACTTAATTTTTTCCATTAAAAATAGCAGAAGTGTAAGTGAGAGGAGTGAAGTTTTCTGTCATTTCTATTGAAGTAGGAGAATTTCAGAATGAATTGTGTTGAATAACACAAATGTACAAATATGACAACGAAACAAACATTACGCGAACCGTTTCAAGATCGCCTTAAAAATTCTGATCACAGAAATAAATTCTGCCTTTGAAGCTCAATGACTTGCTAATCCACACTCCAGTGACGGTCCCTAAAAAAATCTACTGACCAATAGGAATTTGCACTCGATCACAAGAATGACACATGAACAGCCACGTAAACAGGACAAGAACAGCAGATTCTGTATTTATCGCATCAAATCTAATCACGGGTTAGAAGTGACATGTTGTCCTAAACGGTCCAGAATAACAAGTAGTGAGACGTGTGTTAGTCAGATGAAACGATCAGAAGGGGACAAATTATGTCATAACACCATGACATCATGAGAGTTGTGTAGTCACTTACTTCACTGACGAGTAGATCAAACAATAACATGTACATTTCCACCCGAAGTTGTAAATCGATCTCGAATTGGGGTATTGTTGGTTCTGGAGGATGGATCGTATCGAATAAACCATTGACTGGAAAAAAATCAATACGTGTGTAATATGTTGCACTTGTAATCAAATGGTCGATTATGTGTCATTCATATTAAATCTTATACTCTCTAAATAAATAAAATTACCGGTTGCATCTTGATGATCAAAGACTGAATGGCATTTAAAAACGTTCGCTTTCGATTCAATTGCTAAACCATGTGTCGCTGTTTAGGCTAGGCAAATTTTTATATTTGTCCTAACCCACTCTTTTGTTTCCTTCCTATGATTTGGACACCATTTACTCCAGCGTGGTAGCTACTCACTAGGCATTTACCAGTAACGGATATCGATCGTCAGAAAATCACAGTTTGTTAGGCACTTCAGAACCAAAGAATGGGTGTTAGATTTGAAACGTCAAAACGGCTACAACAGCAACAGCGTATGCCCGAAAGTTGTGGTTTGCATAGTATATGACTCATGGTGAAACAACCCGTCGTTCGTTCAACCGAATTTACTCATGAGTAATCGAGGGACCGAAGCTCAATCAACCGTGCTTCAGCTAAACCTTCACGTTCACATGAGCCTTTTACCCCGGCTTGAAAGGAGGCGCTCTATATGAAGTTTGCTTTTGTCAAAGCTCATCAGTGACGTATATCCAAGTCCGAACTGAAACTTCAGCCAGTTCCTCGGAGATTTTGAGGCCTGAATTTCGATCACCGCGATTTCGTAAGTTAAAGAACATCACGTTTAAATAATCGTTGGTGAACGTTCCATGACAATCGATTTTTAAGAGTTAAAATTTCGTCCCACAGATAGTTGTGTACTGTGCTGAGTATCTCTAATCAAGGAGCAAGACTCTGCTCGAGTGGTTCTGTTCAAACTGGGGTCTAAACAAAATTCTTTCAGACAAAACCCGTGGATCAGACACGAGCACGGGCATGTTTTATCTAAACCTGAATTTGTTTTGCTCAAATGGATGTGCACTGCTGGAGCACGAATTCGCTCTGAATGGGTAGTACGGTTGGTTGTTGCTGATTTTTCTTTCAATACTCAAAGTTTAGGTGAAGTTCGATGAATAACGGTCATTATCTAACGATCATGTATCACTCGACAGTGTGTATGCGTTTGTTTAAATCACTGGACACAACTTCAACGAGAAAGTTGTTGGTGAATACTGAAAAGCTAGCACATGTGCGTAAAGTGTACGGTGTCATGAATGGCTTTCTTGCCCTATCGACTCAACGCCTTCCGATCGACGCAACTGTCCCTGCCCGATTTTGTCAATGTGAATAGAAAAGAGTAGCAAGTCAGGGGAATGAACAAAAGTAATCACAAAGTCAGGATGAACTGTCGGATCAACACAAGGTTTGAAATGTCTACTACGAATATTAACCACGATCAATGAACCTTTTAGCTGTCTTCCGTTGGGACTTAGTCCTGTGGTTGTTATATTTTAGCCAGACTTAGAGTTATCCGCATGCGAATGGTGAGGTCAAACACATTTCTTTACTCAACTTGAGAAGTTAACGTTAATATTTCTTGAGGTAACATTTGAGCAAAAAGTCCCCTTTAGATTCACCAAACAAACAACAAACAGGGATAAAGAAACTAGAGGATTATCACACAGATTGCCTTCAAATATACAGCGCGATTGGAAATGACCAGCCCATCATATACGCGTAAAATGACCTATTCATCTGCGGTTGGTCTCTGTTGCGTCTATCCATGGAATGTGTGTATTTGGCATTTAACACTGTATGTTGTCGACAATGGCTAAACAGGAGCAGTGGAAGTGGAGAAGGTTGGATAGAATGATAAATATTGACAGAAGTTTGTACTACTGATGAGTGGTAAAGGATTTTGGTTTCTATCTAAATTGAACGTCGCCCACAACTGATCGCAGTAAATATCACAAATATCGCTCAACAATTTACATTTCAGTGAGTTCAACTTGTAAAGAAGTCATAGTCGAAGGGGTTATGGACTGGAATTAACAGGACAGTTACTGTGTCTCCTCCTGAATCGATTGGACAATCAGATTGTACCTCACAAGCGAAAGTGGTTAAGTGTTGACATAGGATAATTCGGTCGTGCTTAATGTGAGGTCAATGGCGCGGTGGTTAACAAGGTTGCCCCACGAAAGCGTGGCCGAAGTTCTAGTCTTGGCAATGGCAAGGATATGCAGTACTGAGGAGGTCTAATGAGAGCGAAACTCGAGCCTAGTGGCTCTTTTTGGAGGGTCCGACTGGAAAGTCTACGGGGATGTGACAGCTGTGATCACTTGCGAGTGATATTCAATTTATATGGAAAATTATGTACGTGGATCACGCATTTTATGAAACCTACCAGTTTCCAACGTTCGTTAACAAAGTAGATAGGGACTACATAATGACGGTGAACTTGAGTATTTTAGCTTTCGGTCTTACTCTGAGGGTGCATAGTGAATTTTTCGCATTCTCAACCTCACTACGATGGAACTTACCTAACGTATAGGTTCAGTCCATTCATACAATACTTGTAAACATTCTGACGGAGATGTACAGTAAAGCTATATGGTGGGTTGGACAATAGGATGCTATACGTTGCACAGTGTTATGTGGACTACATTCATATGAACAGACGAATCAATCTTCGCCTTGTATCAACTTCATGGAGGACTTGAAACGAGAAGAGAAGGTCATTAAACATTCACAATGATTAGCCTAGGTCAATCACATCCAGTCCGTAGGACTGTATGGTGAGCACTGATTCATCATCATCATCATCATCATAGACAGCAATACATCAGTGGTTCACACTGATGCTTAACTGCCACACAACGATGAAGAAGAAGAAGAAACAAACCCTGTTTAGGAAGAGAGAAAAAAGGGAGAGGGGAGGGGACCTAACCACTAAA